>JABUQX010022463.1:42500-47500 GCA_015478945.1 Trachelipus rathkii | reverse complement strand
TATATATATATAATATATATATATATAATATATATTTATTATATATATATATATATATATTATATATATATATATATATATATATATATATAATATATATATATATAATTGCTTAGAAGAAGGTTTAAGAGCGGTGTCCGACATCGTATGTCGGATTGAGCATCTTCGCCTACATTGTATTATTTATGTCTTTCTTCATATCAGGATAAGATTGGCACACCTCATAAACTTTATTTCAGTAACAAAAATTGTTCAATTTTCAAAGCCTCTTTCCTCCCAATGAAGTTAATACCAAATGATTGACAGGTCTAATAAAAAAAAAAAAAAAAAAAAAAAAAAAAAAAAAAAAAAAAAATCAGGTTATTTAGAGTTCCTCTAACGAATCCAACAAAACTTAACCTAACTTAACTTTACCTAACCTAACCCAACCTAACATAACCTAACCTAACTTAACGTAACCTAACCTAACCTAACGCCTGCGGCGGGAGATACGGGAATTTTTTTTGATGTGTCAACCACTTGAAATGTTGACCATTTTCCTTGTCGACTATTTAGGCTAGTCACCCTCCCAATATAACTTTACATGTTAATGAAGATACGTATTATTCTACAAAATAGTATATAAGAACTCTTCTCAGTCGATTTTTCCTCCTGCCAGAGGCATTTAAATTCGTCGTTTGTTAAATGTTGGCAGCATTGTTATTTAACTAAACCAGGGTTCCCAACCTGTTTTTGCTTGTAAACCCACCTTGAGTCCTAACTTTACGTGTGTGGACACCAGGGTTGTGGAGTCGGAGTCGGATTCGGGGAGTCGGTAGTTTTGAAGAGAGTGGAGTCGGAGTCGGTAATTTTCAAAATGGTGGAGTCGGAGTCGGAGTCGGAGTCGGTAATTTTCAAGAGGTCGGAGTCAGAGTCGGAGTTGGAGTTGGTAATTTTGAAGAGGGTGGAGTCGGAGTCGGAGTCGGAGTCGGAAAATTTTTGTACCGACTCCACAATCCTGGTGGACACCCACAAACTCATATGTAATATTCCTAAATTAAATATTTATTTGTAGGTTAGTATAAGGTAATAATTAATTCAATCCAAAATAATATTAAAAATCTAAATTACAAATTTTGAAAATTTTAATTGATAAAACTGAAATATAATTTTTTCTTGTAATGACAAAATTAGCAAAAAAAATATGCTTTTTTTTTATCTGAAACGAATTATATAAATTTATTCCTACTGCTATTAAATAGGATCCCTACTAATGAGATCCTTGTGGCAGAATGTTTTGATATTCGCATTTTAATATCTGGCTCCAATTTTGTGAGAGTCAGGCGAAGATTACCCCTTTTTTGCTATATCAAGTCTAATACGATTTTTTTTTTTTTTTGTTAACAACTATGTTACACGACTAAAGTCAGATTCCACAACATAAGAGAATGGAAAAACAATGACGTACATTTTAGGATTCTTCCACAAAAGAGGATATTTTCATGCAATATCCCTATTCTTTCATACATCATGTTTTCCTTTTTTGAATAGACCGGACTGTCTCATCAGATAGCAATTCAACAAGTTCTTCTTGTAAATCACTTTCAACATCAACAACATTTACCTCAAATGGAATCAGCACCCAATATGGGATGTTAAATTCTAGTAGGTCCTTAAACGGAACTAACATATCTTCATATTTTTTTTTTAAATGATCAACATAAACAACACACACATCATCAGTTAAATCACTGCTAACTGAGGCAAGGTTTTTAAACTGATCAAACACAAGGCGTAAGATATTAAGACTGTACAATTTGAGTTTTCCTAGGTGTGCATTAATGGCTTCTTTAAATCACAAGTAAGTCCTTGCAGCAGCTTTCCAAACACATCTGAGAGGTAAAATATGTCTGTTTTCATGGCAACCAACTGTTTTCCAATATCCTTTTCGTTTAGACGAAAGGACGAAGAAGCTACGAAGACTATATATATATATATATATATATATATATATATATATAGATATATATATATATATATATATATATATATATATATATATATATATATATAAATATATATATACACATATATGTGTGTGTGTGTGTGTGTGTGTGTGTGTGTGTGTGTGTGTGTGTGTGTGTGTGTGTGTGTGTGTGTGTGTGTGTGTGTGTGTGTGTGTGTGTGTGTGTGTGTATGTGTGTGTGTGTGTGTGTGTGTGTGTGTGTGTGTGTGTGTGTGTGTGTGTGTGTGTGTGTGTGTGTGTGTGTGTGTGTGTGTGTGTGTGTGTGTGTGTGTGTGTGTGTGTGTGTGTGTGTGTGTGTGTGTGTGTGTGTGTGTGTGTGTGTGTGTGTGTGTGTGTGTGTGTTTATGTGTTTGTGTGTGTGTGTGTGTGTGTGTGTGTGTGTGTGTGTGTGTGTGTGTGTGTGTGTGTGTGTGTGTGTGTGTGTGTGTGTGTGTGTGTGTGTGTGTGTGAATAGACCTAAAACTCAAATGAATAAAATGAATAAAAATTATTTTATTTTATTTATAATATTTTATCATGGACCCCTTAACTCATATTATGAACCCCCGAAATAACATTTTTCGCTTGTAGACCCCCTCAACACTTCTGTGAACCCCGGTTGGGAAACGCTGAACTAAACCATCATCATATCTGGAACTTGCAAAACTTAACCTAGAGAGTGGCATTTTCACTTCTTTTCGTGGATAAAATACTCCGTGTATGCCTCTCAAAAAAAATCTACCATTATCTTCTAAAAGGAAATTGCAAAATCAAGTTTTGGTGTTTTATGATATGAACCTGCCAATATCAAATTTATTTGTACAACTATTTGTAAAATGAGATCGATCAGATTTTATGGGAGCTTGATCTTAATTCTCCTGATTTTAACTCCGATTCTGGGGACAACTTCAATTCTGATTTTTCTATGAAATGTGCGACTTTGACGATACTAATTACAACCCTAGGAGTCTTTCAAGTCGATCCTTAAATTGCCCAAATTTTTCGATTCACACTCCATAACTCGGCTTTTAGCTCTGTATTCATATCGATCATTTTTTTTCGGCATAATTTAAAAGATTTCACCTTTTTTGATTACCTTTTTTTATGCCTTGATATATAAGAAATATATGATCTTTTCTCCCTTTCTTCAATATGATCTTTCTTCTTTGAAGTATAAAATTAGGGTATAGCCCTTATTTATGTAACATTTAAGCTACAAATGCGGAGAGTTTCCTTCTTCTTGTGAACGGGAATGACATCCACTGGTCATTCTCTTTCTAAAATAGACCATTTTCACAAAAAGTAAGAAACTGTTCAAGTACCCTGTCCCTGTGACCACCTTTCTGGTGACACTACGCCATATCTGATATTGCCATATTTTTTAGCTTTCACTAAGAATAATGATTCAAGCAGAACATTAATATTATGACACTAAAATACACTTATCGCTGATTAATACCTTTGAGTCTCGGAAGGACAATCTTCCAAGTTTGTCAAAACATTTAAGACAAGTACAACTTTCTATAAACTTACTACAAAAGATTAATAAAGGTTATAATATTGAAACAAAGAAATTATGAGATTAAAATTAGATCACTGTTTAAAATCTAAAAATAATTAATTTTTAATTTTAATGCATATATTTTTAAATTGAAAGTTTTTAGATTTCAGTTGCAAAATATATATGTTAAACGGATCTACATTTAAAGCATAAAAAATAGAACGAAAAAGCAAAATGACATCTATTTTTTGTAGTTATAAGTGTTTTTGACTTGTTATTGTCATGTACTTAAATTTATCCATTCCTTCATTGCTACCAACTATTCTATTATTAGCGTAATATATCATAATATATTTAGAATGCCGAACAAAATATTTGGGTTTTGCTGAACCATAAAAAATATTGTTCTATATATGATCCCAGTTTAAGGATCTATGAAAAGTTGAAGGAAATTGGTTAAAACATTGAATAAAGTTCTTTATAAGCTATAACCAAATGATACACAAATACTTTTCAAAAAGCAAATCCATGACTCCATTTTTAAAAGCTTTTTCGAAGTGATTTACGATATACTTTCTGAATAATATTCCGGTTTACATTTACATATTTACTAAACACTCTTTTGTAGGAATGTTAAGTTTTATGTTTATATTGCAAATATAAAAGAAAGGTCTCCTTTCACTCATCTTGCTTGTTACACGAAAATAAATAAAGAAGTCCTATTATATAAGTTTGTTTGTCCTTGCTTATTTTTATCAGATGAAAACATATGTGCTATCAACATTTTGACTTTTTAACTGGCAAACTTTATATATTCAATTAATAAGATTTGTATTTTCTTTTTCTTTGATAAAATTCACTCCACAAGGCAGCTTTGAAAAGCTATTGCTGGATTCGTCTTAGGTTTCTCTGTTCTTGGAATAAACATTAGTTATAACGTTGGTATTGTCAGGAAAATGTGACATTGCTACGTACAATTTTAAAAAACTAAAAATTCTGAGTTGCTAGCCAGACATTTATTAAGAAAAGTAAGCAGAATATTTAAAATTTAATTGAAAAGAATATATAATGCGTGCGATTATAACAAAGCAGTAAATATAATTTGAATATTTCCAGATCGAATGACTGAGGCAGAAGCATAAAGTATATGATGCTGATAGCAGCATTTTTAGCATTTCTAGATATTATTAAACTCTCTTGCATTGAACTGTTGGGATAGAGTATGCTAATTCTTCTTTCCATCTTTCTCTTCCATGAACCAGTTTAAAATTATACCAGTCATGGATAATGGACTTTCAACAGAATAGAAATTACAGATATAAATAAAATGCGGATATAAGTAACTTGTTCTTCCTACACCCTTCAGTTTTGATGGAATATACAGTAAAAGGTTTCCCCTTTTACCTTTACCAGAAGTTAGAAGCAGGTTAAATATTATCTCTTTTGATTCTATTTGAATGTATAATCATTTAATTGTTTATGGTGACGTTCCTATACCATCTAGCAATATTGCAC
>JABUQX010022463.1:25000-32500 GCA_015478945.1 Trachelipus rathkii | reverse complement strand
GATGATGATGATGATGATGATGATGATGATGATGATGATGATGATGATGATGATGATGATGATGATTATATATATATATATATATATATATATATATATATATATATATATATATATATATATATATATATATATATATATATATATATATATATATATATATATATATATATATATATATATATATATATATATATATATATATATATATATCATACATATCTTATCTGAGAGTGAGGTGGCCGCATACACAGAAGAAACAGAAAGAAGTAGAAGAATGTGAGCAAGTCGAATAGATAGCCGAGCCTTACCGTCCCCTTAAGTGAGAACTCGTCGCAGAGAGAAATTCCACCCTAGGGTTTCACGGGGACTGCGACGGACCCTCACCTATGGTATCGTCAATAGGGTTGTTCATCCCCTGCAAGGACCATAACAATATTCACACAAAAACCACGCCATTCACTCCCTACTATGCACTTTTTTTTTTCGCGCCTCTGCCAAATACATTCCTCCTCCTTGAGGCATTCCTTTACTGACTCAATCCACTTTTTCTTCGGTCTCCAGCCGGTCGATTCCCAGCACACTCACCACTATACATCCGCTTAACCAACCGACTATCATCCATCCTTTCCATATGACCAAACCATCAATGTACTTTCATTTATTCTTTCATTTACTCCTTTCTTCACACCACACACCCTAATGCGTTCATTCCTCATTTTATCAATTCTTCTCACCTAACACGCCCCTAAGATTGTCCATCTGAACACATTGTACCTTAGATATATACCTCTTATTCCAGACCATAGTTTTACTACTATACATACTATACATTAACACAGGTAGCAACATACCCTCATACAAAACCCTAGCACACTCGACTAGTCCCTTTACATCCACCAAAGATTTAATTGCACCAGCCACCTTCCTACCATTCACAACTACCACACTCTGCATCATCTGTTCCCTTTTCATCCAACATATATCCTAAATATTTAAACTCAGACACTTGTTCCAGTTGCTCACCATCTAACATAACTTCACACCGCGGACTCTCTTCACTCACTACCATAACCTTACTCTTATCTACATTTACTTTCAAACCCCTCCTTTTACACACCCTGCCAAATCCCTCTACCAATCTTCTCAAACTCTCTTCAGATTCGCCGCCACACAAAACCATATCATCCGCATATAATAGGTAGGGCACCCTCCACTCTCTTCCATTCTCCATCATTCTAACACCTTCCTCTGCCACCCCTACTTCTAATTCTTTCATAACCCCATTCATATACAAATTGAATAACCAAGGAGACATAACACATCCCTGCCTCACTCCGCTATTAATATTAAACCAATCACTTTCAACTCTATTTATTCTTACACAAGCTTCACTATTGTCATACATACTTTTGATTCCATTCAGAATATATATATATATATATATATATATATATATATATATATATATATATATATATATATATATATTATATATATATATATATATATATATATATATATATATATATATATATATATATCTTTTTTTCTCTTTCTTCACCTTCCTCTTTGCCCCAAGATTGGGGGTAAGGTGCTGTACAAGCATCGGAAAAGAAAAGCAGTAGGAGAACATGACGAACGTCGAAAAGAAAGCCCAGCCTTACCGCCTCCTCTGTACCATTAATTAGTGAGAGCTCGTCACAGACAGAAAATCCACCCTAGAGCATCATGGGACCGCGACGGACCCTCACTATGGTAAATCGTCAATGTAAGGGTTCATCCCCTGGCCCAGGTGGGCCACAACCATGCCCCCATACAAAACCCCGCCATTCTCTCCTATCATGCACCTTTATTCTCGCCTCTGCCAAACTCACATTTCTCTCCTTCAGACATTCGTTCACCGACTCAATCCACTTTCTCTTCGGTCTCCCAGCCGGTCGGTTCCCAACACACTCTCCACTATACATCCACTTAACCAACCGACTATCATTCATCCTTTCCACATGACCAAACCATCTCAACATACTTTCATTTATTCTCTCATTTACCCCTTTCTTCACACCACACAACTCTCTAATACGTTCATTCCTCACTTTATTAATTCTTTTCACACCTAGCATGCCCCTAAGATTGTCCATCTGAACGCATTGAACTTTAGATCTATACTTCTTATTCCAGACCATAGTCTCACTACCATACAATAACACAGGTAACAACATACCCTCATGTAAGACTCTAGCGCACTCAAGACTTGGTCCCTTTACATTCACCAACGATTTAATTGCACCAGCCACCTTCCTGCCATTCACAACTTTCCTACTACACTCTGCATCATCCGTTCCCTTCTCATCCAACACATACCCTAAATATTTAAACTCAGACACTTGCTCCAGCTGCTCATCATCTAACATAACTTCACACTGAGGACTGTCCTCACTCACAACCATAACCTTACTCTTATCTACGTTTACTTTCAAACCCCTCCTTTTACATACCCTGCCAAATCTCTCCACCAATCCTCTCAAACTCTCTTCAGACTCGCCACACAGAACCAAATCATCCGCATACAATAGGTAGGGCACCCTCCACTCCTCTCCATTCTCCATCATTCTAACACCATTTCCTGCCATCCCCACCTCGAATTCTTTCATAACCCCATCCATATACACATTGAATAACCAAGGAGACATAACACAACCCTGTCTCACTCCGTTATTAATCCTAAACCAATCACCATTGACACCATTTATTCTTACACACGCTTCACTATCGTCATACATACTTTTGATTCCATTCAGAAGCCTACCACCAACACCATATATCACTAATACCTGCCATAAAGCTTCCCTATTAACTCTATCATACGCCTATTGTAAATCCATAAAACCTAAATATAATTTATTCTTCTTCTCCCTCATTTTCTCAATCATTTGTTTCAATGTAAAGATTTGATCCACACATCCTCTACCACTCCTAAACGCACCTTGTTCTTCACCAATCAGTTCCTCAGTCACTCGACGCACTCTTTCGACCAAAATACCAGCATATACCTTCCCTACAACACTCAATAAACTTATTCCCCTATAATTTCTACAGTTCCCCTTTTCTCCCTTACCCTTATATAAGGGTACTATTACCGCTCTCCTCCAATCCCTTGGAACTATACCCTCCATAAACGCTTTATTACACAACTTCCAAATCCAATCAATCACCATCTCGCCTCCGCTCTTGATCATTTCACTAGTAATTTCATCTATACCTGCAGATTTACCATTCTTCAACTTTCTCACCCTACCCATTACCTCCTCCTTACT
The DNA here is from genome assembly GCA_015478945.1 of Trachelipus rathkii. Classification (NCBI taxonomy): domain Eukaryota; kingdom Metazoa; phylum Arthropoda; class Malacostraca; order Isopoda; family Trachelipodidae; genus Trachelipus; species Trachelipus rathkii. The sequence goes on along the minus strand of JABUQX010022463.1, from coordinate 29,183 downwards.
AATAACCTCATCCCCAAAATACCTATTCCTTCTTGCACCATCAAAACCACACACATTCACTAACACCTCATCATTACTGTTAATATTGTGCAGATTTTCGAAGTGTTCTTTCCACACTCCCCTCACATATATATATATATATATATATATATATATATATATATATATATATATATATATATATATATATATATATATATATATATATATATATATATATATATATAATATTTATTTGTTTAATTTAAAAAATTTACCTATATATATATAATATATATATATATATATATATATATATATATATATATATCACTAATTTTAAAATTTTACTTTCAAGCTAAAGTTTTAAAAGTACTTATAACATTTTCGGGAAAGGATCTGATTCCCCAAACCACCTCACCCTACGCCCATGTTTAAACAACTCCATTATTATTATATAATGACCACGATCTAGAATCAAAAGACAGAATTCTCGATAAATTATTTCAGCGAGTTACTTTAAATAATTATAGAGTGCCAGTTAAAAAAATTGTTCTTGGCGTTTCAATAAAAACATTTAATATAGTTTGGTGAAACTATATTTGGGTGATGTGAAGAAGTTACGAAGATGGCTCCAAGATAGTCTAGCGCAACAGTAAAAACTTCACCGAAATACCGATGACCATAGTACCAAGAGTTAGAGAGAAGAGAAGATCACCTGTAGGAGGCTTCTTAAGAGAGATCCATAATGAATCAGAGACGAGATAAGAATTAAGGTATTTCTAAATCTTCCTCATAAGGGTAGATATTTTTTTTTTACAGTTAAGCACCCCGATAGGACGACAGTAAAAGTGTTGAGAGGGTCACCTTTTTTCGGCAGAGATTGAATGAGCGAAAGTTTCTAGAAAACAGAAAGGGAAAGTAGTAGTGGAAAGTGAAAGAAGAAACAGTTTACCATGGTAGTGTGAAGCTATCAAGCACAAGTATAATAACCACAGGAGGTTACCGTCAAGACCATATACCCATATATATATATATATATATATATATATATATATATATATATATATATATATATATATATATATATATATATATATATATATATATATATATATATATATATATATATATATATATATATATATATATATATAGTACTATAAATATATAAATAAAAATATATAGCAATTAAAATGCAAAAGACTTAAATAAATAACAAATGTAGTGAGACGAATTCCAGATCCGATTAATTAAAAATAAAAATAAAAATAATAATAATAATAATAATAAAAAGAAAATAAAAAAAAAGAAAAAGATAAACAAAGAAAAACGAATTACGAAAACTTCTAAATTATTTTTTCCGCTCAGCGATGAATAAATTCCTCCTACAGGTTTTTTTTTTTTTTTTTTTTTTATTTTTTTTATTTTATACTTTGTGAAAACTTGACTTTAAGTCCGTTTTGATTGTTTTAGTTTCAAGTTTTGTTTTAATAATTCTTTATTATTTATTTTTTTTTTTTTGGGTGGTTTTAATTAACCTAACAATACTGAATATATTTGAGGTACTTTTTTTTTGTTTTTTGTTTTTTTTTAGAAAAGCGAGTTAAAAATGTATTGTAAATAAAATAAAAAAGGATATTTTATGTAATATTTTTTTTTTTTGGGGGGTGTAATTGAAAAATGTTTCGAATTTTCAGCAAAAAAATAAAAAAAAATAAAACGTAAATAAATTTTTAAGCTGTTGCAAAAAAAAAAAAAAAAAAAAAAAAAAAAAAAATTAAAAACACAAAAAAAAATAAAAAAAGAAAAAAAAGAACAACAGTTTAACACTATTCACCATCCCGAAGCACATTAGCAACTTATGTTGTATGAAACTCTTACAGGGCTCAAAAAAATATTTAAAATTCTTCATTATGTTAAAAAATAGATTAAAAAAAAAACCGCAACGAAAAAGTTGTTGCTCCTCAAATTTAAAAACAAATTCCAGCTTTTAGAAAGTTTTTAATACTCCGAACAACTATGGGCTTGAGTTTCAAAAACAAGAAAAATACATAAAAATAGCTAGTGTACGGTAGGACTTAATCATATACAGTTCTAACACTATTCACCATGCTTAAAAAAATCTCACCCTTTTATACAACAAACCTTTTCCTAAATTAAGTCTACATCCTCCTAAGAAACTGGGCGAGCCAAACCGATCGTGATTCCATATTGACAACTCGAGCGATCTTTCCGTAAGCTCCTGAAGTGTGACGTCATCAAACGTCATAGTATGGTTCCATTTGGGATTTGAAGTTTTCCTTAAAATGTTTGTCTTTTGTTTCGATGATTTTCCTTTTTTTTCAGGCATTAACACTCTGCAAATAATAATAATAATAATAATAATAATAATAATAATAATAATAATAATAATAATAATAATAATAATAATAATAATAATAATAATAATAATAATAATAATAATAATAATAATAATAATAATAATAATAATAATAGGTAAAATGTGATATTTTTATTAAAACGTATATAAAAAAAAAATCTGACAGAGAATGAGATAATTTATTAAGATTGCAGGATATAAGGTTTCAAAAACTCACAAATGTGGAAATTTCACATTTAAATGTGGATGCGGTAGAGAAGGAGGAGGAGCAGGATGGGGGTAGGGGGAGTTAACATATATCACTGATGTGTTATCTTTAAAATGAATTAATTTTTTTCACCTTTTTCATTTTACATTTTTAATCTATGTCAAGCATGAAACAAATTATAACACTGAAAAGAAATGAAAATTGAATTGTATTTTGATGTTTTTAAGAAATTGATAATTTTTCTTAAATTGCTCAGCTTGAAATATTTCGCCACTTATTCCAAAAATTACAATATATTTTTCCGCTGATTATAATCTGTCTCACTTTAGGACGTTCGTCTTTACATGCTTATCTGACTACTTAATTATGAAGTTTTATTTTGGAAGTATTTATCTCTTTTCGATGCTCCATTCTTCAGTCGAGTTTTGACTGCGTGACACATTTCACAAAATATCATAATGAAAGAGTGCCAAAAATGTCATTTATTTTTTTTCCAATTAATTCTAAGAAAAATAGATTGGTGTGAAGTTACTTTCTCATAAATAATGTAAGTTTTTTTGCGTTGCAAAATTTGGGAGGTGGCATGAATTCCAACATACATATTTAAATATACAGTGGAACTCCAATAATCGTCTTTTTTTTAAATTCGTCCTGTTTTTTTTCGTTGAAACTTTTGTTCGATATTCGCCCGAAAAGTCAATATTCGTCCCTCCTACGACGTGATCGGCGAATCTGCTGATCGTCAGTTGGCTCAGTCTCGAGCGGTGATTGAAAGTGCACGCATTAACTCTTGTTTAATACTTTATTTCTTTTTAATATTACGAGTTGTTTACAGTTAATTTTTTTAATAAATACAGTACTGTAAGTGACCAAGGGTGGTAAAAAGTGCAGTGACGATAAAAAAAAAGAAAAAAAAAAGAAAAGCGGTGAGAACAAAAATGTATTTGCTAATGATCTTCCCGCAGATCGATTTTTTTTTTCAGGGGGAGTTGAATTTTGGTTTTTTTTTGTTTAAGAATAGATAGACAAAATTAGGGGGTGGGAACGGAATAAACCATTTTTTGTTAATTCATAGGGGAAAAATTCGTTTGATATTCGTCCTTATCGACATTCGTCCTCCCATCAGGAACGGATTAATGACGAATATTGGAGTTTCACTGTATATGTTAGGTAAGTTAGGTTATGTTAGATTGTATATCATAATGAATTTTAAATGTAGGTAAATTGTTTAATTCGGTGAATTGTTTTGGTTATTTCTCAATTGTTACATTTTTGTAATTTGTTACATAATTTTTCATTTTTGTTACATTTTTTTTGTAGTGAACTTAAATTTAAAAATAAGATTATGAAGGTATGGTAATTTACCCTTTACAAACTGGGTCCGGCGGGCTTGTAGTGCTTTTCCCTAGGTTCAGTCCACTCGCTTCCTTCACGCGGACTTGCAGAGCTCCTCGCGAGCGTTTTGACTTTTTCGAACCGCTTCCGCTTGCGGCTAATATATCCGGAGGAACGAATTTAAGAGCGACGATAAGAAGAGCTCCGTAATTCAATGTTTCCATCGGTTCCTTCTGAAAAAAAAAGAAAAGAAAAGAAAAAAAAAGTTTTATGAGATG
>JABUQX010022463.1:0-20000 GCA_015478945.1 Trachelipus rathkii | reverse complement strand
TTTTGCCTGGCAAGCCATAGATACAGACCCCAGTTTGTATTTCATGGTTCATCAGCCTTTCGTCCAATTATGATAAATACCATTGGTACGAACGTTGGTTGGATAAGAAAAGGATGCCCTTCGCCTCGAAAGTAAACAAAATTGCTGCTTGGATGTCATCTCTCTGAAGGCTAATCTTAAGAACAGCATCGCTTGGGTGTCCCAACGTAATTTAAAAACTTTTATTTAAAATGAGTAAGCGAGAATGAGAGTGAATTTCCATAAGTTCCCTCTAAAATTCAAACGAAAGACTTAGTTAATGAGTTTGCAATTTTTGGTAACCGTATTCAGTCTCGAAAATTCTGGTCTTTATTTTCAAAACAGGGTTTTATACTTGATAGCATAAGGAGAAAAGAAAACTATACATAAAACGATACAAATATTTTAATTAATAGTAGCACCTGAATTTACAGCAATATCGTATTTCAACAGGAATACTTGTTTTACAATACAAAATTATGTACATGCTATTTAGTACATATTTTTTAAAAAATACATATAAAAATAATTATAATAATGTCTATTTAAATCTTTGTTTTAGAAAAGTTACCCATTTAAAATTGCTTCTCTGTTGGGGGATAAACATGCTTAATATGAATTAAAATTGAAATAAATTGAGGTCATTAAGGTCTGTTAGCTGTCGGCACGATACGTATATTAAGAATATTTGTCAAAGTTAACAAGATATGCTCCATACTTTATAAACTTTAGATATAAAACTAGTACTTTCCCACATGTTAAAGTAATTTTCCATTTCAAATACATCTAAACTGCAAATATTCGATATTCTAATTCTTTACATACAGATTCTATATTCAAAGACTTCAATTTTGAGCTCTTTTTAAATATTAAAAACATGAGTTTTTTCAAGTAGCATGAAACATTTAAAAAAAAAACCTATTACTAACTTAGGAGATCTTAACCTCAAACTAATAATTAATCAATTCAAACTATAATTATAAAAAAAAAAAACCACTATTATTTTCCTATAACTATAATAAAGTTCTCTTATAATAAAGTTCTTCTTATACTAGTAACTATTTTTATTATATTATATTTATATAGTATATACTTATATATTAATTTAATAGGTATTTGCTATCAAATTTTATAATGAAAATATTTATTAATTAAGATATGTTTAATTGCTAAGTACCTAAATATGGTTCGAGTCATGGGATGATATGATCGACATGGTTGAATATCGGGTCCCGGACATATATATATACTATTACCTAGTGATTATAAAAAAAAAATAATAATAAGTTTTTGTTGAAAATTGAAATTGGAAAGGAAAGACAACTAGAATAGTTAAAGTGAGACTAATGACTTTTCGGGGAAGATGAGGACTACGAGACCACACCGGCATGCGGCGACTCCCCCTGCAAGCCTCAAACCTCCCAATAACTTCAGATCTTAGCAATTTACCTTAGGTTTAATATTAATCAGCTTAAGTTAAACTTTATTTATGCTAAGCTAATGTAGAAAATTCTTAATAAAATAAAAGAATGCGCATCCATCTACCAGTAATCACCAGTATTTAAAATTTAATACCAGCATTAACCAGTAAATTTAATATTTGAAACAGGAATCGGAAAACGAGCCTGTAAGTTATTTATCACTTAAATATAAACTTAAGGATGTTTAACTGTATTGTAATGATAAATTAACTTAGGAAATTAAATCATATTGTGACGGTGCATCACCTAATAATTTTAAACAGTATTAGATTGGTGTACTACCTAAGGATGTTAAATAGCATTGTTCTGGTGTGCTTCCAAATGACGTTAAACAGCATTGTAATGATGCTCTACCTAAGGGTGTTAAATTATCCAGTATTATGATAAGTACTGCTTGAGAACGATAAACTGCATGTAATAGTGCTCAATCAAATGACGCTAAGTAATATTGTGATGAAATTACTACCTAAGGATGTTAAGTAGTACGTACTGGAGTACAACCCAAAGATGTTAAATTGCATTGTGATGACGTATTTACCTAATGACGTTAAACCGACTGTAATGGTGTATTATCATTTTGTATTAGCAAACTAAAATATGTAAAATTTAAAACAATGATATATAATTTTGTCTTGAATTTTGATAATCCCTTTCATACAGAAAAGAATATTATTAATACTTAACATGACTTCTATTTACTAGCTAAAACCGTATTTTTAAAACATTTTAGCCATAAAAATAAATATCCTTTTTCCTTTTTAATTATTTTTTACTAACGTAAATTATTATACATTGCAAAGTTGCTTTTATTAAAGGAAAAACTTTTATTTTCGATTTTCTGAACAGAAATTTCCCTTTGTAAAATCCGAAATATTAAAAACTTCTTTCAAACTTTGAATACTAATAAGTTTTTGATTCGTAGAAACATTAATTAAATTTGAATATCCACCACAATAATATATATAACTAAATATATATATATATATATATATTATATATATATACTATCATACTATATATATATACTAATATATATATATATATATATATATATATATATATATATATATATATATATATATATATATATATATATATATATATATATATATATATATATATATATAATGTTTAACATATCATTTAATCTAATCCAATATACTTTAGATATATCATATATATATATATATATATATATATGTTATACTATATTTATATATACTATATATATATATATATATATAATCTCTGGTGCTCAAAGTCCACCAGATTGGGGGGAGTTCCTGAGGCAGATTCAATTTTAAGGCCGAGATGCCCTGAAACACGGATTTTGAAAGTGTGTAAATCAAAGGTAGTTAGGTAAATAGATAAAGGTAGCGTGTTCCAGACTTTAGCAGAGAAGTACATATAAGATTGAGCATAGAGGTTAAATTTGAGGTTAGAGAGTTGGGTAAAGAATGAACTGAACTATATAGAAAGGCGTATCGAACGAACCATTTTGAAATGGGGGAGGTATGCGATTGAAAAGTTCAGAAAAGAGTGAGTGATTCAACAATTTAACGGGTTTAAAGAATTGGAGAGAGTTTGTGAGAACAGAGAGAGTAAATAAGGGAGTAAGTAAGACGAAAGAGTGAGAGTAAATAGAGTAAAGTAGTGAAGAGTAGAGTAAGTAGAGTAAAGAGTGAGAGTAAATAAGACGAATAGTCCTTGACTCCACCTTTTCAAGAAGAGTTGTGTGAGCGGAACCAACCCGTAATGTGTGAGGTAATATCCATATTGGGACGAATGACACCCACATAAAGACCAGTAACTGGAGAGGCGTGATGAAATTCTAAAAGGCGCCTCAGAACACTCAAGCTTCTTAGAAGTATGCTTAGAAAGATAAGTAATGTTATCCTTCCAATTAAGGTCACAAGAAAACAAACGCGAAAAATATTAAGAAGAGACGAAAGTTTGAGTTGCATGTATTCGAAGATGGTATAGTTATAAAGAAGATTACTACGAGCAGAATAGAAAGATGGCGAAATGAGTTTTTGAGGCATTGATAACAACCTTGTTATCAATGCCCAAATAGAAATTCGAGAAAGTTCAGAGGTTATTAGGTCCAAGGAATCGTCCTTCTAGCCGTAAATGCTAGACCGTTGTCTTTGTTTCTAATGGACGTAAAATCAAAATGAAGGAAAGTAATGAAGGTTGAGTCGTCCGGCTACTATGAATGGATAGGTGAGAAGTAAGAGAGAGAGAGAGAGAGATGAAAGGACGATGAGAGAGAGAGAGAGAAGAGAGAGAGAGACAGCACACTGCAGAACCGCAACGAGCTGAAGACGCAAAAGCGACGAGCAGAAGAGAACGAGACAGAGACTCTACCGGTCGTATAATGAAAAGTAACAAAGAGAGAGAGTTGGGGATAGAACAGCAACCCCCTGAGAAACACCCACGCATTTAATTAGATTTAAAAGACGCATCCGGTGGCAAGTTTACCAATAGTTTAACCTGTAGAACGACCGGTACAAAGGGATGATCAGCAGAGAAGGTCACAGGGAAACAAGGATAGAGACAGAAAAAGGCAAGTCTAGAAATCAAAGCTCTGCTCTAGACTCTATCGTAGGCTTTTCGATATGCTTAAAGCAATAGAAAAGACTCAGCAATATATATATATATACTATATATATATATATATATTCATATATATATATATATATATAATATTATATATATAATATATATAATCATATATATATACTATATATTATATATATATATATATATATATATATATAAATATATATATATATACTAATATATATACTATATATATAGTCACTATATATACTATAATATATATAATTATATATATATATATATATATAATATACTATATATATATATATATATATACAATATAATACTATATATATATAATAATAATATAATAATAATATATATTATATAATATATATATATATAATTATAATTAATATATATTAATAATATATATATATATATCTTATATATATATATACTATATATACTATACTACTATATATATACTAATATATATATATATATATATATATATATATATATATATATATATACTATATATATAATATATATATCATCATATTATATATAATATCATATATACTTATAGAATATATATAATACGTACTGCTCTGCTAGAAAACTAGTTTGACAACTTGGAATATTAAAAGGCAGATATTAAAGGTTTTCTTCTTCAACTTAAGAATTACATGTGCATAAAAAATTCGTATGGATTAATTGGTTCAATTCAGGATATCTCCATTTATTTTTCAATCACGTCGGGATTTTTCACCAGTTTTGCTTTTTTATATAATCAACATTCAATGGGAAATGTTTATTATTTTTTTTTTCTTATCCCTTTTATTTTCTTTCTCCTTCATTCGTATTATTTTACTAGTTTATATTTATATTTTTTTCTGATTATGTAAAAAGAAACATGTCAATACTTCCTACCTTTTCTCTTACATTCTTTGGTATAGCTTTGGCTTCGTAAGCATATCTAAATATTTTATTTTAGCTTAAGGAGAACTTATTTATCTTTCATTGTTTTACTTTTCAATCAGAACTTATTAAAGATTTAATTCGTCTTTTGTGATGATAATGGTTAATTATTATTCGGGTCAAAGCAATGCCCAGAAGCGGAAGCGCCAAGCTCCCACCTTTAAAAGCTGGTTCTCTTTTTAAGACTCTCGACACATTCAAATTTGCCCTTAGCTTTTCGTTGAGTTTACATGAGGAGGGACACTCGCCACTACCCGTCCTTTACTTCACCTTCTTTGCGATAGAGTGTTAACAACCGTTATCACTATTCCCTAATCCTGCACATAACTATATATAGTAAGGGGGTAGCCCCTCTACACATGGTGACTTTTGTGGAGTAAATTCCGAACAATCTAAATTATAAAATTAGTTCAACTTCTAATCTATGGTATCATAATAAATCTTAAAAGTTTACCCCAAAAAAACATTCTTTTTAGAAATCTTTAAGTTTTGGTTCCGTAGAATTTTTTTACATTTTAGAAATTGCATTTTTCAGATAAAAAAAAACAAAAGTAACCTACCCTTTCTTAATTTAACAAATTCCTATCTAAATAAAATATCCGAGCAAGAAAATTTATTATTATTATTTTTTTTTTATTACCATCAATCATTATTTTTTTTTGGTTTCAGAGTAATACGGTAACTTCCGGTCTAACTCTAATCATTGCCTTTTGGTGGAATACAGTCAAGTTCGATCATATTTTTATTTAAAATATAATTCATACCATCAAAATAAAACAGGAGTAAACATCAAGTATTCCATCTAAACAAAATTAATGCAAATTCTTTTTTTTTCATAAGTAGCATGCATTTACGCTTAGATTTTTATAAATTTTGTAAAAATTTAAATCGTATTTCACTCCCTCTTTCCTTTCTTCATCTTAGAATAAAGTCAATTTGAATTATTTTCTTCACTTCATTTCGCAAAACTAATACGTTTTACTTTTTAGAACAAGAATTTTTATCTCAAATCGGAAAGAAAATAGAAATTGAAACGACACGAGACTCCCAATGAACGATAGTTGGTGATTTTCGAAATTGTTCGTTATTTCCCCCTTTTTTTTTGTTTAAGTTCGTATCGGAAAAATTTTACTTGTAATTACACTTTAAGAAAGATTTAACAATTATGAACAACCAGGAATACATTCAACAATTTTCTTAATTTTTCAAATTTCATATTTCAGAATAAATAAAACATTTTTATTATAATAATTGATTTCCTATCTAATAAAAATTTAACACTTTCAACACCATTTCCATTAACATCATGCTTTGTTTTACAAGGATTTCATTATTATTATTATTATTATTATTATTTTATTATTATTATTATTATTATTATTTTATTATTATTATAATATTATATTATTATTATTATTATTATTATTATTATTATTATTATTATTATTACTTTGGTATTTTATAGATTATTATTATTATTTATTAAATATTATTATGTTATTATATCTTATTATATTATGACTATTATATTATTATTATTATTATTATTATTATTATTTTTATTATTATTATTATTATTATTATTATTATTATTATTATTATTATTATTATTATTATTATTATTATTATTATTATTATTATTATTATTATTATATTAATATTATATTATTATATTTATTCATTTAATATCATTATATTATAAATTATTATATTAATCATATATTATTATTAATATTATGATGATTATATATTTATTATTTTATATATATATTATTATTTATTAATATATTATATTATTATTTATATATTATTATTATTAATTATATTATTATTTATATTATTAAATATATTTGTGAATTTTCTAAGGCTTTTTTTGATTATTAATATTATTATATATTATTTATTATATTAAAATTTAAAATTATATTATTATTATTATTATATATTATTATATTAGTATATTATTATTATCATTATTAAAAATTAATTATATTAAATAACCAAATAGTTTTATAACACTTTTTATTTCCCAAATTGTTTCCTTCTTTTTCAAAGTTCAAACGGTTTCCCAGAGCCAAGAAGCGATGGACACTTGGACAGTCGTCTTGTGTAATCTCAACTTAAGGTGATATATTCTTGCCTCGCTCTTCGTAATGGGCTGAAGAATATTCCTTTCGAATACCCTCTTTTATTTGCTGTATACTGTTGAGGAGCAGGTGATGCTTGTGAAAAATTTATAAAAATACTCTTACCCTTTCCATTTTGGTTGCCAAATGGGTTCTTCCTTTTAGGCTTAAGATTCTCTATTCCGCTAAACTCTCGTCTCACTGTGATCTAATATGTTTTTCTTTCACTATTAGAAATTTCATCTATCTACATCCCAAACTAATTTATAATACCGTAATTCCTAAGACTTTCCATTAAAAGTAATTGGTAAAATATCCGGTCCCACCAATGGTCATCCATCTTCTTCGAGAACTAGCTGACAACAGAATAAAAAAAGATAATTAGTTTTCCTTCTTTATTTTGTTAATGGTATTGAAATATAAATACTGAAAAAAGTAGTCAGATATTATATTTAAATACACTCGATTTTTTACCACAAGTGCTTTTTTTAATATCAAATTCCAAAAGGAAGTTATTATTTTTTCTTCTCTTATTTTTCTCAAAATGTATAATATGAGAACTGACATAAATTATTAGAAATTACAATCTTTTTATAGCACCTCTTCTCTTTCTCTTTGTTACTCGTAACTTACCATACTTAAATTTTGTTTCACAATTCCATACCATCAAAAAATCAATCATGTTTTATTTCACACAAATACAATAAATAATAATTAATAGTTCTATTTTAGTATAAGCATTATAACATTATGGGAAAGCAATTGCCCAGAGCTAGAGACGTGACTAATCTCACCACCTTTAAAAACTGCCTTCTCTTTTAAGACTACCTGACACATATTAATTCAATCTATATCGGAGTTACACAGGAACGACCACGTATTTCCTTTACTCTCATGCATAAAGAACAACCTTACAATTCCCTAATGGAAAAACATAATTATATATAAGGGTAGCCCCCTTTACATATATATATATATGACTAAATTAATATAGTATATAAATATATTTGATAATATTATTAATATTTATTATATATATATATTATATATAATAATATAGTAATAATATTATATCTTTATATATAATATATATATATTATGCCACTAAACAAACTCCTAAAAAATCCTAGCGCAACACTTGACAACATCTAACTCACAAAACACGCAATAACATAACAACACATCAAGATAAGAAACTTAAATACTAAGAACATAGCCACTACATCATAAATATTTAACCAATATTCACTATGCAACAAAATTCATCTTCCAACACTAAATTATGCCTCCCTAGCATGGCACTACTGACTAAGGGAAAATAAGAAAACTACAAATAACCCAAACACTGGGGCACTTTAATATATTAAACAGGATGCACATCTAAACTCCATAACATATCATCTTGACAAACAATATATATACCCATAGACAGAAGACTTAAAGAGATAGACACTAATTCTTCTTTTCCATAACAGAAAACGCCTCACACCCATTTCATCCACCCCTCTAATCAACATCACAGGCTCAAACAACCTCCTTCTCACAAGTTCAGTATTATTTCTACAAAACTTTATTAACATACATTTAGCAATAAACAAACATCTCATACACCATAGCAAAATATACCACACTAACAACAGTAAATTATTTAAGAAACAGCCTCCAAACTATGTATACACTAATATTAAACATCCACCAGGATATAGCACGGGAATTATAAACTATCTCCCAAGGATCACTTATCACTCGTTAGCCAAATTAAGATCGTCACATCCCAAATTGTAACACTATATATATTATTTAACCTTATAAAGACACTTCAAATATCTGTACAAATTGCAACCGGATCCGGAAACTGTGGTACATTTCTTACTAGACTGCAATCTAACTTTTAACAACTCAACGTATCTGAAAATATCTGTATCTGAATAAGTTACCACTCTGGATAACATGGTCATGGGGCGAAATAGTAAGATTATTAAATATATATTAATATATTAGAATAAGTTTTTAGTAGCACCATAAATAATATATTTTTATATATATAGTAGCAATATTATTAATATATATATATAAATAAATATATATATTATATAATATATATAATATAATATATATATAATCCATATATTATACTAGTAAATATATATTATAATATAATATATATATTATATTATATAATATAATAATATATATAATAATATTTAATAATATATAAATATAATAATAATATAATTATATTAAATATATATATATATATAATATATATAGATAATAATATAATTAAATATATTATATATATAATTATAATATATATATATATTTATATAATTATAATAATAAATAATAATAATAATAATAATTAAATAAAAAAATATAAATAAAATAAAATATATAATAAAAATAATAATAATAATAATAATAATTAATAATAATATATAAATAATAATAATAAAATAATAATAATAATAATAAGCCAAACTCTTTAAAGCCCAGGAAATATCTCGAAAAGACGACACTTACAGAAAAACCAATACATATTTTGAATCAGCTTATAAAGCAGCCCGTGAATGGTGGTAAAAAAAAAAAAAAAAAAAAACAAATTGGGCGGTCTCTACCGTCAATATATGTTTTCCTTAACTTCAATTTTTAGGGGCTACATGAGCTGATCGGCACAGCAGGGGACAAATCCCCCCCGTCGTCCACTTAGACCCGCAAAACCCCGACAACTGATATCTATGCAGTTTACTCTAGGGTGTTCGTTAGTTATAAATCAGAAAAACATATATATTTAATATATATATATTATAATATATATATATATATATAGCTATACTATATATTATTTAAATATATTATATATAATAATATATATATATATAGTATAATAATAATATAAAAATAAAATAAGTACTATATATATATATAGAAAATATCAAAGTATATATTATATATAAAATATATAGTATTATATTTATACTTATATATATATATATATATTAATATTATATATATATATATATTATAAATATAATATATTTATATAAATATATAGTAATTATATATTAATATATATATTATATATATATAATTATTGTATATATAGGAAAACTAAACGGCTCGAGCACCCTAAATTTTTTTTTTATTTTTTTTTCTCTTTTTTACATTCTAATAATATATTTTTAACGTCGATCTAATTATATAATGTGGTTCTTAGTTCTTACTTTTCGATATAAATAATGTTCCACTATAATCTGATATTTCTCTTAAATAAATAATAATAATAAATAATAAAAATATAATAATAATAATAATAAAATAATAATAAAAAATAATAATAAAATAATAATAATAAATAAAATAATAATGAATAATTAATAATGATTAATAATAATTAATAATAATAAATATATAATAATAATAATAATAATAAAATAATAAAGTATAAAAATAATAATAATAATTATAATTTAATCTATATATATATAATTATATATATATATATATATTATATAATAATAAATAATAATAAAATAATATAATAATAATTAGAAAAATATAAACTATATAATAAAATAAAATAGAATAATAATAATAATAAAATAAATAATAATAATAATAAATAATAATAATTAAAATAATAATAATAAAATAATAATTAAAAAATAATAAAAAATTAAACGAAGAAAAAAGAGAAGGTAACGAAGTATTTTGAATCTTATTCTTATCAATATCGATAAAAATAATCTAAAAATATATAATCCATGTTTAACATACCCCTTATAAATATGGGGTCGTGTTATAAAAGTTCATGAACTTTTCATTCATATAGTCCATTAGAAATTCAAGATCACTTTTTGGGATTGTAATTTTGACCATGAAAAAGAATAGGCTTTGTGCCATTACTTAAGGGATAAAATAATTTAAATTAAATATAAATTAAATATTAAGAAGGACTTAAAGAAATTAATATTATATAATAAATTATAAATAATAATAACATAGTATATATATATAATATATTATATTATATATATAATATAATAGATTATATAATATAATATATAATTAATAATAATATATATATATAATATAATATTAAATATATTTATCATTAATGGGTGAGCTGTTGTCGCAGCGCTGTCACCCACTTACAGTTAATACGCATTAGATATGAAGAGAAATAGCAATATGTATAAAACTCAAAGTCAGCGTTAAATAAATCACACGAGTTCGTATATAACACACACGTAAATTAGAAAAACCCTAGATAATCGTCGTCCATGTTGATCTACTCACCTTTCTCCCTATACCAATTCGTTCTCACCGCCTTTCACGAATTCGCTCTTGCCTTCAAGAGCAAGCTGCTTTAATACAACTCTGCCTAGATTTATTCATCAGCTAGCTATTCTCTTTCCCCCATTCATTTTCATAGAAGCCTCATCTACACAATGATTTCATTAGGAATAGCTCATAGAAAAAATTAACCAATCTTATTTCGGAACTCTATATATTTCAACTTCCCATATATATATATTTATATAATATTTATATAAATATATGAGTATAAATATTATAGTATATTATAATGAGGTATATAACTATACTGTAAATTAAATATTTATATTTGACAAAAAAGTAGATTATATATAATATTGAGACAATATCGTATTATATGATATCATATAATAGCATATATAATATGTAAGTATTATATATATATTATATATATAAATAATATATATATAATGATATTATATAATATATATATAATATATATATAATAATTATAAAATATATATATATACATAATATATTTACATAAAGTATATATATACTATATAAAACTCATATATAATAGTAAATCTTGAAATTAAATTATACTAGATATATATATATTAAGCCTTTAATATAGAATAATTATATAGTAAATTATTATATATATATATGGAAAGTGAATAGTGATATAAATAGCATATATCTTCATAAATTGGGAAATGTATGCAGACAGCAAATTGTATCTTAATTCCTTTGTAAAAAACTTCCATTTGTAAAATATTATAAATTCAACT
The DNA here is from genome assembly GCA_015478945.1 of Trachelipus rathkii. Lineage (NCBI taxonomy): Eukaryota > Metazoa > Arthropoda > Malacostraca > Isopoda > Trachelipodidae > Trachelipus > Trachelipus rathkii. The sequence goes on along the minus strand of JABUQX010022463.1, from coordinate 7,757 downwards.
TGTCGGGAATTAATGGATGGTTCATCGTAACTAATTAGTCACACTATACACCAGCTTATCTATTTATAGTAGCACTGTTAAACTGGTAATATGCTCATCTCATAACCTGAGACGGATTATAGCCCCTATAGTACACCTCAGTACTAGTATGCTATATATCCGATATATATATATATTATATATAATAGATAAATAGATATATAAATTGATAGATAGATAGATAGCAGAGCATAACAGAATGTATGATAGAAATATATATATATATATATATATATTATAATTATACATAATATTTGCAATAATAGTATTATTATTATATATAGGTATCTAATATCTGTAATATACAACACTAATCTATGAAGTATTATCATTTATATCATATATATTATTAATATTATACATATGAATTATAAGAGTGTACGTATATAATTATTATAAATATATACCATCCTTTAATCGTATAATATATAGTAAATAGGCTATATTACTATTAGTATATATTATATATTATGAATACTTATTGCTATAGTATATATAATTAGTAATACTACTTATATATCATAAAATTATATTTTAATATACATATATTTATAATAATAAATATTAGATAAATATAACATATTAAATAAACAATAATTTCAAACTATATCAAACAGTTATTTCCTAATATAATATATATATATATTATATTATTAAGGTTTCATCCTTTGCAAGGCACATATTGAGCAAGCAATATATTTGAAAAAATATTTGTTTTCAAGCTGACTGTCTCATATATTCTAGAAATTTAGCTCATTGAAACCGATAATTTTAAAACCATTCACTAACGCATTTACACCCCACCACTACGACGTACCCGCAGATGGTCTCCATGCACTCCAGGGTGACTCCACAGTTATGCTCACATGCCTTACAGCAAATCTGATATTATTGTAAAATTTGTACCTATAATCGTCATCGATTAATGATTGCCTGTTACCCAAACTATATAAATCGAAAATAAGTGGAGTATCAATGAGACAATAAAGCAATCACTTAACCCCCCTACCCCCCAGTTTGACGTAGATAATCACCCCTCAAAACGGAGTCAAAATCTTTTCAAGATGCACAATTTATTTCCTGCAATTCTTTTACAAGATGATCACAATTTATTTCCTTAGCAAAAAGGGTTGCCCCATATTGAATTGTTATGAGCATTGCCTGATTAAAAAGTATGAGTATCGTTTAAACAAAATAAGAGTACTTTTTTTGTAGAAACGACCCGATTTTTAAAATTTAGCATTATATGAAAAATAAATTGTGAACAGCAGTCAGAAAATAAGGTAGAATTTGTTATGCTTAGTTATTACTTATATATTTACTGAACTTATAATAAGATATTCAGTTTATTCGTGCTTAACTTTTATGATAAATTTTGAACGTTAAATTATACTTCTTAGTCACTATGTTGGCTGATGATGCTTATTATTGTTTGAAAACATGCTACTTATGCATAGATTCTGTGTGTTGTTGGGGGTTGTGTTGTTTGTGGTTTGGTTGTTACATTTAATTCTTAGATTCATACAATAGCTAGTTAGATACGAAAAATCTTTGTTAAATATACAATTTAATTAAAGAACATAAAACGTATAAATATGCTTTACAAAATAGAAAGTTACGTTTTTTGTAGCTATGTTCAGTTACTTTACGAAGATCTGAAGAGTTAGAAGAATCCGAAGAGGAATATGTAAGTAGACAGAATTTTAATTAAAATTGTGTACATTATAAATTCTTTAGAATTTAAGTATCTTAAACCTTAATCAAGAGATTTGTTCATATATTCTATCTGTTGGTTTTATGGTGCCCCGCGCGTTTATGTCTCTGTTTGTGAAAGATTCATTTATCATAGATAATAAAAAAATGTTAATCTTTAGAAAATATACACGGTTATGTATATATGTTTTTTAATTGGATGAAAATAAAAAAAGTTATCTCAATCATGTTTCAAATAAATCTTAAAACAAAGATTTTACATTCTGTTAGTTACTTTACTGTTAGAAACTGCCTTGTAGTAGCATTAGATTAAGAATCAGTATATTTTATGTATTGTCAGGATATTATCAAATTATATTCCTAGTTCAGGATTCCATATGTTTTGTAAAAAACTGGGGAAAATTTTTGTTACGATAGCATATATCGTTATCAAGTATTTAAACCTTACATTTACAAACTACAATGACAAATTAATTGACTTGAACAAATTTACATCAATAGCATCAATACGATCACAGGATGTGGAGTGGAGTGGGCCCTTGGGAAAGATAAGTATGTGAACGGTAGTTTATTTACTGATGTACTGTAATTTACTACTTTAGCTAAATCGTCAAATGTGCAATGATGGAAAATTTTGCGTTAAAAACATCAAAAGTGGCATCTATATTTATTACGTAGACAAGATTTTTACGGAAGCAAAATTAAATTAAAAAATATATATATAACTATTATATAATTTACTGTGAGACGGCATGGTAAAATACTGTAAAAATTTAATGATGGAAAAAAGATCATCAATTGCATTTGTGTAAAATACAAAATAATTTACAATGAGTAGTGTCAGTATGTTTTACCTGTTTACTGTATTACTATGAAAACACTTCTTAAAGAAGCGCATGTTGGTTGGATGAGCGTAGCTGAGTGAGCTCACATCTTAATTACTGCACTTACGATCGATTCTGTGTTTTGAAGAAATTTGTTGAATTTTCTGGTTGTTTTTATTTTCCTGGGTGTGTGGTGGTTGGGGTGTCTGGCATTTATTTGTATTAATTTTATATCCATCTATCAAGGGTTATTTAAGGATACAAATATCTTTTAAATTCTAATACTATATTAATGTAAAAAAATTCAACATTTGTTACGTTTCTATCATAAGTCATCTCAGAAAAATGTAATAGTTAAAGTATTGGTAGTAATTTAAATAGGTTAATGTTTAATGTTGTGAACTTCTAAGGCAATAGTCACTTTATTACTTATAAGTTGCAAGTTGTTGTAACTGTTGACTTGTCGTGTAAAATGCGTGTGTGTTGCGTGTTCGCGGTGCATTATTTAGTTGGCATGTATAGAATATACTTGAAATAAGTGTGAATAGTTACGTTGTATTAATGTAGTACTTACTTTGTAAGTATGTAACTGTTGATAATTTCAGTTATCGAACTTGGTGGTGTTAGTGGTGTGTGGTGTAGGTGTGGGGTTGTTGTTTTGGTTCTGGGTGCTGGTGTTCATTTATTTTCTTAGTAATAGTTTAGAATAGGCTTGGACAAAGACTAATAGTATACGTTTGATTGGTAATGTTATTATTACGCGGTAAGTTATTGAACTTGTTCTAATGTTAGCATATTGTTCGGGTTTGAATGTTGATTTTGATGATGAAGCTTGTTTCGTTTGTCTAAATGGCTTCCGTGGTTTGTGCGTTGTTGTGTGGGGTGGGGTGTGGTGCATTGCTCACCATTTATTTTATTTTTTTCATCCTCCTTTGTGTGATTGTGTGTTTGTGTTTGGAAGATCTTTGTGGTGGGGCTGGTTTGATATCCTACTATGTAGTTTTATAGGTATGATAAAAATTTAATTATGGAAATTTTTCAAAAAGAATTCTTTATTGTTATTAAAACAAAATTTACGATGAAAATCTAATAATCTAGAGTAGATCAGATTACATGATCAATAGCATCAATAGATATAATAATCATGGATGGGTGAGGAAAGTGGAGTGGTTGAATGATTTACTGATCTACTTATATTACTGCTTTAGTATGTAAAATTGCAAATTTTCAGTTTATATTCAAATAGCGTTACAAAAATTTTATTAAAATAAAAACGTGCTTTTTTACAACAACAAAAAAAGAAAAAGTTTTGTATGTATATCGAGATATGACTTGACTCAAAGATCAATAGATCAATAGATTCAATAGAATCAATTAGATCAATAGATCAATAGCATCAATAGATCAATAAATCAATAATCAATTAGATCATGATGGGTGGAAGGTGCGAGTTGCGTTGATTTACTCACATTTTAAATATTTACTGCTTAATAGTTTCTATGTAAAATGCAATTTTTTTACGCTCTAAACACAAAAGCATATAACTTGATATCTATATATCATGCTGTTAATCCCAATTGAAACAGAAAAAAATGTGTTTTTTGTAAATATTATACACAATTTGTTAAATAATTTAGTTGCTCTTATAGATAAGATATTTACAGATTAATAATCAATAATGAAAAAAGTATATCTATGGTAGTTAAGTGAACTCCAATGATATTGGTATTATATTACGCTTGTGTATTTGCACAAACGTGGAAAACATTTTTACTTTTATAAAGATTTATTTAACGCATGAATATATTAAAAAACTAAACTTTTTTATGCAAAAGAAAAGCAGAATTAAATTAAAGTTTTAAAAGATATCTTTTTTAATAAAAATTAAAAAATAAATTAAAAAGTTTATAAAAAAAAACTTTAATAAATAAAAAAAAAATAAAAAAAAAATAGTAATAAAGAAATTTTAAATATAAAAAAAACTTTTAAAAAAAAAGAAGATATAAACTCAAATATAAATGTAAATAAAAGTTTTACCCTGTAGTTCAAAAAAAGAAACCAAAGTTAGAAACCAAACTTTAAATAAAAAAAAAAATAATAAATAAAACCACTAATTATAAAATGAATACTTATTTCTAAATTGAACAGATGCAGAAATGAATAAATCAATTAATATAAAATTTACAAAAATAAAAAAAGTAAAAATATTAAAAATAACAATCACATAAAAAGGTATAAATGGTTAAAATAAAATATTAAAAAAAAAAAGTTAAGAAAAAAAATAAAAAAAAAAAAAAAAAAAAAAAAAAAAAAAAAAAAAAAAAAAAAAATAATAATAAATAAACAAAAATTATAAATGTAAAATAAAGAACTTATAATATTAAAAATAACAAACAAATATGATATTTTCAATTTTATTAAAAAAAAAATTAGTAGCTATATTATTAAAAAAATTACTTACACAAAAGAAAATGGAATTATATATATGGAACGCACTTTCAACTTGAGGTTATAACATTCTTTTATCTTGTATGACCAATGCGTTTGGACGACATGTACATGTTACAGCAGAAGTTATGAAACAGTAATGATATTGTATTATATAAACATAGTTATAACTCGGCCACCGCCAAACGGCTCCCTTAACACCGTCTCCAGGTCGGTTACACTTACCGATCCCATCCGAATGCGGTTTGCCTACTTTAGACTTCCCAATTCGACTCATTCTTAACTTCCTTCTTTCTTCTTTGTTTCATCCATTATTTTCCTTATCTCTTTCTTTAAATATCATTGCACCCCCGAAATCCTCGTCACCCTTACTCAAAGCCTTTCTCCAGCCCAACGTATACTCGCAAGTGCTCCAGAGCTTTAAACTCCAGGTCAATTTGAGTGCGAGTAGGGCAGCCTACCCCCGTTATTCTTGTTATTGAATTATTAGTTAGACAATAGAGTCACCTTGAAAAAGTGACCCAACGAGAGGGGGGCACACGATCGTAATTTCTCATATAACGACGTATACATAACCATCAAAATAAGGCTCACATCCATATATTATGAGCCCAATACAACGAACCTTATACCCGTTTTCAACGACGTGTATAGCTGACATCGAACTTTCAAATATGGCACTACCCTAGCGAATCAAAAACTACATACCAAAATTACCAAATTTAAGGACAGACTTCATAGACAAATCTCAACTATTCCAAATCTATAAAAGTAATTTTTTTGACGAACAACTATGATAGTCTTTAATTTTATGAAAAAACAAACAAAAAAAAATACTGTCGTTTTTGAACAGGTTTAGGGTGAAGAGAATAAATATTAAATTTTTATAATTTCAAAAACTATAAAACTTCCATAGAGAAATTAATTTCAAGATTATTCCCTTTATCACTCCACTAAAATACTTCCAAATTTTAGTTGTAATACATTTTAGTTAGTTATCTACTTATTTTGAAAATTGTTTTTTCTTAAAATTCTTTTTAAGAATATCTTTCGAAATTCAGTACTTTTTAAAAAAATTTTATTTAATAAAATATATAGAAGAATATAAAAACCATCCTTGACACCAGCGTTACGCTGACCTAAAAAAGTACATACTAAAATTATTTAATATAAACTCAGGTTTTTTAACACGTTTATATGTAGCTTCAACAGTATCCAAATATTCGTATGGTTAAATAATCATGTGTGCCTATCTGACATGTAAGATGCTTGTGCCAAACATGTAGGGAAAAAATAAATCTTTGAGAAGGTACTTAAAATAAACATGCAAATCAAAACATTTGGAAAATTTCTAGTGTGATGAGGACTGGCAAAAACAAAATTATCTCAATGAGTTATATTATATAGTATATATAGTAATATATATATAGAGGTTATAATGAGATAAATATCTTCACTAGAGTAGATATTTATGGTATTTTTAAATTAACTTTATAATATTAATATATCTTAATATATAATTTAAAGTATATCTACCATAAATCTTTGTATTCACTATATTTATTTCTCTTTTATTATAGGTGTGAAAAAAGTATATATATAATATATATATAATAATAACTTATATATAGACATATATAAGTTAAAAAATTAAATATGTAGTTAATACATACATATTTCAATTATTTGGTTATTGATATACTCGTTATGGGTTAGAGAAATAATATGTATAAATATAACATATATAATATTTATATTATACGTAGCATCATATTAGAAAGAGATATTAAGATATATAAGAGATAATTAATAATAATATATTACTGTAAATATATTTTTTAATTAGTATATATATATATATATATATATTATATATTATTATGATATATATATATATATATATTATAATATACATATATTTAAAAGTAGTAACATAAAATTATATTTATTTTAATATTAATATATATATATAGACTAAATTTTAATATACAAAAAGAATTAAAAAGCAAAAAAAATATATACGTAGATACTAAGATGAAAAAATGCGTAAATAAATAAGATTTTTAGATAATATATTATATAAATAAAATATATATTATTTAAATTAAAAATTTATATAAAATATATATTAAATATATTATATTAGTTTCCAACAACCTCTAGTGAATTTAAATCAGTTTCAACAGCAGATATTTAATATAGAATATATCATGATCTTGAAAAAACTAGTCAAGAAGATATTCTTCTTTCTATAGCGATCGGACTATAGAAACCTCCATGTACATTGGGTTAACGCGACGCTCTTGTCGATAGTTATCGATGCACTGCGGCACGTGAGAGATATATTATGTACGATAAAACATTAATATATAGCATATAATGCTCCTTCAAAAGCAATTATAGAAAGTGACATATTATAAAAAATCCTCGCTTGACTTTGGTCGCGCAAGCGTCACTGATAATAACCCATGAGCACCCCTAAAAATGCCGTTGTAAGCCCAGAAGGGGTTCCAAACCACCCTTCACTGTGAATTAATTAAAATATAGCGGAATTTCAAGAAAAGCAAGATATCAAGCAGGAATTGAAATCTTCCAAGATGCACCTCACTTTTTGTGGGAGACTCATAGACTAGTGTAACGCACTTGAATACATTTTTAACGGCGACGTGTCGAGTTCGAGTCCTGGCGCGATTGATAATTTTTTTTCTTTTTATTACGCAAATTTATCCAACA
>JABUQX010022462.1:35000-50683 GCA_015478945.1 Trachelipus rathkii | reverse complement strand
TAGCTTAATTCCATTAAAAATATATTTTCAAATGAACGAGGAAAAGTTTCGTGAGTGAGAGCAGGAGTAGCGATCAAGTTTATACTTTTGAAACTGCCTTGTGACCGACGACAAACCGCTTCAAACAGTGATCTGACGCAGGTGTCCATGGATCGCCTCCACAGAAGCCGAGGAATAGTATATCTCGGCCCATGGACAGGGCTTGGAGGAGGAAAGTCACCTACGAGAATGAGAAGTGTGTGGGGACCAACTCCGTATGAAAACCAGTATGGAACAAAGAGAACCCCTATGGTATAAGTATTAAGCCAGCTGCCTCTCCACATCTCATCCCCCTCCGCAGCCTGCCAACGACTGGTGGAAGAGATGGGAATTGCGAACGGCGTGCGAGACAGACGGGGCAGAAGTGTATCACCGGCGTTCAGATCTACGACGCTAGAAATTCAGAATAATACCGGCGATGTATTCCGACCTGAAAGCAACTGCGGTACCAAGGGACGTACAAAAAACTATCATCACCAGGAGGACGTAGGTTCTGAAAAACTTCAACAAGGAAGGGGATGTCTTGTGTGCAAGTAGAGCCTTGGGAGGAAGGACTGTCCGCTCCAGGAGAGGGAGCAAGAGATGAGAAGACTAAAAGCGGGCTTGTTAGATGAGTCAAGATTAACCACTTAGAAGGATCTACCTCCTCCCGGCAAGCAAGGACGAGAATACAAACTGCCGACCCAGCCAGCATCCAACAGAGTTATCAAGCACAAGGTGAATTTGAATCCTGTTAATTGAAAGGTCACGGACAGTCTGGGCGGGCACCTCGGGGGAGTTTTCGCCGCAGATATGGCCGCCCTCTAGGGATGTTCGCGTGAAACAACTGGTTTCATAAAGACGATCAGCGGAAACGTCCACTCACTGCGACCTGAAAGAACGGTATCCATTGGTAGAGTTCAGTGAGAGACACGAGAATCATGAAGTATGCTTCGTCCCACCTGGGAGGTTTGTGATATGCACGAAAGTAGTGAGTAGCAGCATCTGGGAAGGTTGCGAGTGGAGGATAGCAGACGGTTCCATCTTGAATTGTGACTGGGCCCTGTGAGAGTCGAACGAGGCCTCTCGACCTGGCACCCTACCATCCACTCACTGACAGATGGAGCTATTAGAGGACCAAAAATAACTGGTCTGATATGCAATGGGAATAATCCTTAGGCCCTCCTGTTCCTAAAATGTGACCAACACTAATGGAGAGAGCCTCAGATGTAACTCAGAGAGAGGGAATACACACAAATGTCGAGTAGTTAAAGATTGAGGGGATACTGCACATATCGAACGAGTGACGGTACTCTCTGGCAACTAGCAGGAGCATGGAACTCTGAATAGAGAGGCGGAAGGTCCGCTAGCGCAAAACGAGGTGCATGCAAATGGTTAAAGTAGGGACGCAAGCAAAGGGGGACAAGTCAGTCCCAGTAATAGGAGGTCTGGGGTTTTCTTTCTTTCTCTTTTTTTATTTTTGTATTTTTTTTTTTTTCTTGGCCAATATCGCGTTATCTTTTCCTGGTAATTTTTTGTTATTTTTTTTTTTTCTTTTTATTTTATTTTTCTGGGTCCGGTTTTTTAATTTTTTTTTTTTGTTCTACATATGTCTATTTGCCATATTATTTACAGCATGTTTTGTGTTGGAACACGGTTTGGCGTGAAGCGGTCGCCCCGACGCTGTGAGCGGCTGACAGAGAGGCGCCATAATTTCGCGAGAGCGTGCAACCCTCCTCTTACTCTAGCTTCTTCTTGACCAAGCTTTTGCTAGGTGCAGAGCTCTAATTACGAAGACCTCTTCGACCCGACTGCACACAACACCGTTGAAACGAGAGCTATGAGTATCACCATACATAGAGTAAAGGTGGATTACAACATGGAAGTGGAAGTCGATCTTCAACAATGTGCTGTAAGATGGTCGCAGAGTGCCCCGGTCTGTATTTAGAGAGACCAAAGGTCTTTGGCCATTTAAAGAGCAACCGCTCGGGCGAAGGAAATAATTGATAGAACCAATTACGTGGTTGACCCTCCTCTCCCAACACGCGTATGTGCATATCCGTGTCATAGCCATATTTGCACGATGGCTTTTCATCTTTTCCCTCCTCATTCTTTCATGTTAGATTCTATTTGAAAAGTTTATAACAACAGTTTTCTACTTTTTTTTCTCTGTTTTATTTCTTTTAAATTTCTTTTTTACCCTTTTAAGCGCTTGTATGGTGATTGTCTCCACCCCCACCTTCTTTCCCGTTCACCATCGAAGCCCTTTGCGGCATCTGTGTCTCTTCCCGCCACAAGGAAGTTTTCAGTCCAACCCACCGAGCTTCCTCTTCTGTGGATGAGGACACAGCTCAGAGAAAAACCCGTCCTTTTAATCACCTTTGTCGCGGTAGAGCCAAAAAAAAATCTGTAGGGAAAGAAAAGGAACCTTGGGAAACCACTGAGGAGGCCGTTCCGCACTTTGTGTGTATGTTTGGTATATAATCTCGGGCTTTACGTGAAAATATAACACGACCGTGTGGTGCACTATGGCTGATACAACCCGCTCCTTACAGCTTCCTTGGAGATCTTCCGAGGCCACAACCCGCAGCCTACCCGGTTGGGGTCCGGGGAGATTTGATTCTGTGGGTCCTGGCCTGTAACCTGATAAGGGAGATGAATTACCCTTCTTATGAATATACTCCTTTTCAGCCCGATCATGTAATTCACTTTTATGTTTCAATGCGTTATTGTCACAATAACTGTTTCAGTCCATGAGAATCGAAGTTCGATCGGTTTAATATTTTTTATGAGAAGAGTTAATTAAAGACAAAGGAAAAACCGTATTAAAGAAAGGGGAAAATAACACCAAGCATCAATTACCCATCGCTGGTTCCCAAGCCAGACCCAAACCTCGGTTCCCGGGCCTGCCTACTTACTTCTAGACCAGAAAGTATAACCCTTTCTTTTTTCTTCTACCTACACCTGAGGGTCCCTTTTCATAATTCAGCGCATTCGTCACTGGTAATGACCCTAACACCCCATAGGTGACCCCAAACGGTTAGGGGCAAGTCCCGTCAAAAGGGGTAAGGCCTCCGTCTAAAGTCGTTCTCATTCGTTTACTTCTACACTTCGACAACCCTCCAGAAAAATGCCAGCGGATTATAATTCAAATATATTTACATTTACTGCCGATTCACTACCTCAAAGCTTTTAACTGAGCAAAAAACCATCCATTCCTTAGCGACTAGCCACTAAAGAAAGCGAAAGAAGCTGAAGCCCTCCAAGAACATTAATAAGATACGATCCCTCTCTCGATTCAAGCTGCTAAACGGGAATAAAGTTCTATTTTAGTCATCTTAACGATCTCGCGCAAACATCCTCTTATTTCTACTCCTGATGACAGTAAGAAGCGTCATCGCTTAAACGCCAACTATTTATGTGTGCCCTATTAACAGCAAAGATTCGCAAGACACTGGCTGTCATTTTGAGAAATCTCCCGCACGAGAAATTTTCCGTTTACAAATGCATTATAAGATTCCCCTTAGTCGGGACGTTCCCCGCGTGACGACTCAAAATCTCTCGGTTTAACTGACTAACCTTAATTAGCTCCTCATCACCTACAAAGGTGTTGAAAATAGGGTTTTCAAAGTTACAATGTTCGAATTCTTCCATCGACCACGGACGCGTTGCTTATAAATGTCAAGTTTGGTTACATCCCAAAATACTGTAGGGAACCGTCAATATGAATTATGCCCTGTCTGCGAGAGAATATTTCAAACATCCTGTGAAATATACATCACTGTGGAAAACTGTGCAGTATCCACAGTGCCTCGTCCTTCAAATGCCCGTCTACCTGATTAAACAGGAGGTTTGTGGGAGTTATGTACCAGTTAACATAAATGAAGCAGCGAGAAGAGAAAATACGCCAGCTTCACATGAAAAATATCTTACCAAGGACTAATGGCAATCTACGCTACAATGCGATCTTCCCCATCGCAATCGATGTGTCTAATTCCACACGACAACAACCCATCTAGATATTTAGATCTCCACTCCCGTAATTCCCAGCAAAAACCGTCGGGCATGTTACTGCTAACATGGTCTGCCCGTATTTGCCACCAATTACCGAACTTCTCCAAATAGTACATAAAACAGCCCTTAGATTCCAATCCCCCTTTCAAAAACGCCATCAACAACCCTATCCGCCATACTACTTTACAAGATAACCAGCATATGAAAACTAAGTGGATCTCTTCCAAACACAAAACTTGGAAACATTTTCCCTGCCAATGATCAACTGTCACAGTAGTTTCTCCCAAACTATAAGATCAGAGGTACTGTCATCTGTTCCTTATACGCCTCCCCACTATTACTCAAGTTCCTGAAAAAGATGTTCCTAAACACAAACGAACAAGGAATAAATTCACCAAGCTAATTATTATTCGTTAAAATACAAGCATGACACGTAATTCTAAGCAAAAAACACCGATCAACCGCCAGACAAAAAAATAACCAGCATCAGAAGAGACCTCGCCCAAAGCTCTGTTCCAGAGACAAAAGCACTTACTTCAATTAGAGTTGTAACCTAAACAATTCACAAGCAATCAAAACAACATGAGCATCGGTAACCCCAGCCAATCACCCTTAATAATTTCCAAGTAATCTTCTAGCTCTTCTGAATCTTTCCCTATAACCCTTCTTTCGAACTTTTCCTATTCTCAGCACTCCAGAAGGTTTATCATATTCCTATCGAACTGAAACTGGATAGACAACTCCCCAAATTCAGAGCTTGATGTGATGACACCACTGCTCTTTTAAAATGCTTCCGGCGCCTACGAGAGACGACATCTGACATAGCCGAAATGGAAAACTGAGTCTCCAACCGTTAAACAACACGCCTCCCCGCAAACGCTCTACCGTTCTTGGATCTGCTTGGAGGCATGAAAGGGGACCCAGAGGTCTCCACTCTTAAATCAAATTGTACAATCTTATCCCCAAAAATCACTCGCATGATTACATCATTACTGCAATGGCAAAATCTCCAGTTACAGACCTTGTCAACCCCAACAACCGTAGGATTGAAACGCCAATATCGAAACCCCACACCTTTTCGAAAAGATGAAACCTTTGTGGTGACACCTATCCTTCCCCATCATTCCACACGCGAAACAAACTCGAGTAGATCCTCATCACAGGTTCCTGGAAATCATGCTTTGCTTTGGATAGCATACTGAACCGTTCCATTCCTAACAATGGAGCATTTTTGATGCTCTCATCTCCTCCAAAACGACCCCAACCAAATCCACACAGATAATAATGGACTTGCATTTAAACAATTTATTCTCGGCATTCTGGCGAAGCCGCCCTCACCAAATAAATACTTGAAAACATACACTGTCCCACAAAAACGGGTCGTACAAACCCAAATCTGTTGTATAGCTATTCTTTACCACCAGGATTTGTTGCTCCCTCTCTTCGGGGTCCACGTATCAGCCTTTTCCTCGTCATTCTGAATCCCCTCCAACACATACCCCTAGTCATATAGAGACAATGCGTACTCAAAAAAAGACATCATCATAATAATTATAGGATCACAGCCCATCGTCGCCCACTTTCCTTCCAATGTGATTATGTCTGGCCTACCACCTGAAATTGTCAGAAGAACTTCGTTCACTACCTGATAATGCATATGTCACTACCAATAGCAGTGCAGATTCTTGGCTTACGTATCTACTAATCAGACCTTGTCATCGCACCGCTACAGCCAACTTCGACTATGGTCTAGAATAACCTACACTTTCGCTGACTTCTTTTCAAGACCCGTCCGTAATATATGAATTTTCGCAAGGCTACCTCTATAGACAAGAGATGATAAATACTAAGGAGTGCAGGAATACTCATTAATAAACGTCTGTCCCCTATTTCTCCATCTCTCTTCAAACTGAAAACTTCCACTGCAAGTCGGACAGCACGGAATTCAGTTTGTCCACCGACACTTACATAATCTAGCTCCTCGATCTCACTGGCTCGAGACGCATGAATTTACTAGTCGGTGCCTTACCTGATCCTTTTTTTAACGCCAGTCCCTACCTCCCGGCTGGTACTTAGTTATATTGACTTAGGAGGACCTTGTCAACCTCTCCACCCCTTATGGGGCGACTCGTGCTCAACTTCCGTCTAAGTCCCAGATTTCTTTAAATAACTTTACATCTCCATGTACAAGCATGTGCCTTATTAGCATCCTTTTTCCCTTATGAACACCTTTTACTTTGGTTCCCGCTTCTGCAATTATTTTATACGGCACGGTGATCAATTACCCAATGGGCATATAAATGCACCTGTGATACAGAGCCAACATTAAAACCTAACTCCAGGTGGCATGGACCAAGCGGAGGGGTCTCCTTTTTATCAGGCCCAGTATGTGATGATGCTTTCGCTTCTTCCAGCAAGTTGTTCATCTCGGCCGGGAAGCTTGGATTCCCCGCAATACCGTTCCGATCAGGTGATTGGAACCCTTGCGCTGTCCGAAAAGTGTTCACAAGGACTAACCGAAGCAGGAGGCGAATAAAAGAATATACCCCTACATAAAGAAACAATATAATTTTAAAGAGGACAAATGACAGAATAACAAACATTTTATATAACTATAGCTATTGAATTTCCGTTTGAATAATGATGGTTAGGTACCCCCTTCAGCTTATATAATTGAAACCAGTCTTTAACTAACTTAGATTTTACATTAATAATAAAAAAAAACCAACAAAAATTATTACAATGATAGTTTGTAATGTAATTGCACCTCCGATAAATCTTTTTAGGTGTTATTAAATATTTGGTATTATATAACTATTGCAATATATCTTATCACTCCGTGTTTACATACCCAAAAACACCTCCACGCATTCACCATATATATATAACTATAGTATTATATATGATATACTGAATAAGAGCTTCAGTATTATCTTATATATATATATATATATACTAGATATATATATTAATATATATATATATATATATACTATATATATATAATGCTGTAGATAATCTCATATGAAAAGAAGAGAGTCGAAATCGTAGCTAAAACTACTATTATATTATATCATATTATATATATATATATATAGTGTATAAAATAATAATTATATTTTATATATTATATAACTATATATATATATATATATATATATTATACTATATATATAACTATATAATACGAATACTTATTAATACATTCTAGTGAGTATATACCGCTGCTAATATATCTCCAAATCATATATATACTCCCGCTTATTATCTATTATATATGTATTTCTTCTTTTAAAAGATATCAACATTAAATATAAAATATATTATTATAATATATTTCGTGCTCGCTATATATATTATATTATATATATATATAAATACTATATATATATATATATTATAAAATAATATATATATTATATATATAAGATATATATAATATATAATATACTATTATATATATATATATACATATATACTTATATTATATATCTGCTATATGAAAATGAACACTAAGCATAAGTAACAAAGTACAACCACTCATATATAAGTCTACTTCACTATTATAATATTATGGAGGTATATATCATATATATATAAATACTGAATTTAATATAACCGACGTATATAAGATTCTTATTACTATATAATACTCTATACTGTATATATATATCATTTATGATAATGAAAGATGTTATGCGCTTGACAATGCGCATTCACGTCATTGGACTCCGGATTAAAAAATTACATCCGCATCCGCTAGGATCGCAATAACAAATCTTACTTGTGAAATCTGTTCAGCGCATCCGCAATCACACATCACTTTCTACCCTTCCAGATGTCAACACGTATCTCATGCCATCCGCGTATGCGCGTATACCGCATCGCCAAATTCGCAGCTTGTTTGTATCTTAGTCGAGAGCGAATAAATATTATTATATATGAGATATAAGTGACCTAACAAGATATATATATTATAATATATGTATACATAACTATTTATTGTACTTTTGTACCAGACTTTATATATATATATTATTATTTAGTAATATACTTATTTTGGCTCACTCTTGCGACAAAGATTTATTATGAGAATAAAAGGTGGCATCGAAGGAGCCGAACAAATAAGCGAAAAAATGAAGTAGATCATAAAGCCGCATCCCAGCTTCAAAGTAGTAGCAAGCAAATCGTCGTTATCTTTAATGAATACAATTTGCTATTCTCTCTACAGTATGATGGATGCGATGATGTGATGACTAGAAATAGAGTGTCTAGTAACAGTGAAATAAAAAAATCTTTCAAAATTAAAAGGGTTAGCAGCGAGAAGGAAAAACAGATGAAGCGAGTGGTGGATTTAAGAAAAGTGAAGAGACCATATCCACAACCTAAGTTAACTAAAATTTGCTGCGTTAATGTTCATCTTAGCTTGCCTCCCTTTGGAGCAGTGTCTAGCAAGCAATGAGGATACAATTATTTAGCTCAGCTGGTCTCATTTATCGTACTCGAGGAAGGTCATGCCTCCGACTTCTGGGCGAGAAGTGCAGAAAAAGACTCTTATTTGCATGTAGACATTTACTCTTATCCTCATATAAATTATTGTAACTCTTTCTAAATTATGACTTCAAAGTTAAGAGCATAAATTTTTGAAAGCCAATTCTGATGGGCGGAAGGTTAGGAAGACAGTGGATCGATGGTGACGGTTGCAAAAGCGGTATTGTGGTCTCTCGTGCCCGCACCTGTGGAAATTCAAAACTTCATTGGAAAAAAATTCTCACATTAGCTAGCCTCTGTTAATATAGTATATATATATATATATAATGATATCCAAGAATCTTATTGTAATTGTGGAATTAAAATTATAATATCTACTAATTTTAGGTTATAGTATGGTATTAGTATATATAGTATTATATATATTTTATTAAGTACTACCTATTATGTAGATTTACTCACTATTTATTATCCCCATAATACTAAATACTATAATGGTGACTATGTTATATAGGAAAGATATATTATATACTCCTATAGTATAATAAAGTATTATACTAATATATATTATATATTAGTAGTTTAATGTGTGCGGATTTGTGTGATGATATAATATGTATATATGATATATATATATTATATGTATATATGTGATGTATAGATAATAGTTAGACAATAATACTAGATATATATATATATATATATATATTTAAATATAGTAGTACTCATAATTTTCTCTCAACTGTAATATACTTGATGTTATAGTAGTCTTATATAGTTGTCTATCTGGAAATAATTATAATAAGGATAATATTAATAAGTGGGTTTTTTATATCAAGCTATATTACGATACCGCTTTTATTATATTTCTCCTGTACTTATTTAGTATTTCGTATTTTTTATATATATATTATATATATATATATATATATATATATATATAATTGATATAGTATATATATATAGTTATATGATTATTTATAGTATAAATAAATATCACGACCACTATATATTATATTATATAGTGTGAAGCTCGATAATTAATTAACTAGACACTAGTATAGTAATTTTATATGTATTATATTTGTTTCAATATATAATATATTACTATCACTAATATGAGTATTATATGATATATATATTAATATACCCTTTTTGTGCTTGACTCTTAGTCTGTTCATTTTCCGTCGGATTTGTATAACATCGATCGATCTTCGGCATATCAGCATCGCAATTCCGCATCGGACATCATTCGTATTCCCCCCCGGCGGGATGGGGGTTTAGACCGCTCGCATCCCGACCCGACATCCGCATGCGCGAGTCCCCTTTGTTATTTAAGTATATGGTGCGTAGTGCCCCGAGACTTAGTCGGTGCTGTCAAATAATTGACATGCAATACAACACTAATTATAATGATAAAGTTATAGTAAGTATATAGTCTATCTACATAATATAATATAGTATTTTTATTATATATTATATATATTAGTTATATATACTTTTGTTGTGGTGTTTTTTGTTATATTATTTATAATATTTATTATGTGTTTTAGTTAAATAATATTTAGTTATTATTATAATATTATATATAATATATATACTATTAATATGATTTTTTTTTATTATATATACATACTATGAATTATATAATAATTCAACTTCACCTCTATATGTATTTATGTTGGTTATTCTTATATGGTTGGCCTAATATCGGGATTGCTACTATATGATAAGGTATTATTATAATATATTATAAATATTATAAGGTATTGAAATTACTATTTGAAAATATCATAAGATAATTTTGAAATAATTTCTTCAAATTATTAGAAGGTAATATTGAAATTACCACTGGAGATACAATAAGGTAATGTTAAAATAATTAATGGAAAATTTTTAAGATTATATAGAAAATACAATTTGAAAATATATTATAAAGTAACATTAAAATTATTTTTCTAAAATATTATAAGGTAACATTAAATAAAATTAATATTGGAAAATATTATAAGGTTAAATTGAAATTAATATGTAAATATTATATAGGAAATTATGAAATTTCTTAAAAAATTGAAATTACTTCAGGAAAATATTAAAAAGTAATATAATTAACTCTGAAAAATGTTGTAAGGTAATTTTGAAATTAATACTTGAATATAACATTTATAAGGCCATGTTGAAATCGTTCAATTCGAGCTCTAAAACGTTGTATTTTAATTAATTTTATGTTTCTGCGCTTCTTTATTTGCTTGTTTTGCATTTTCGCTTGAAAAATATTTTGCTGACATTTTTGAATAATAGTCATAAACCCTTTGTCAAATTGTTTTAAAGCTTGTACATGCAAGATTCAATTTGTTATTGAAAAGTTCCTCTGATGAAATTTTTCTATCCACCACCACCAGCTTCAAAGAGTATCGATTTTCTTGCAAAAAATGATTTTTGGTATTTATGTAATGTCAAATTTTTTTTTTTTTTTTTTTTTTTTTTTTTTTTTTTTTTTTTTTTTTTTTTTTTTTACCTTTTTTCTATTCGTTCATTTAACCTGAAAATTTTTAGAACAATTTTTGTATACTCAACCATTTTGCAGCTGTTCACAGGAAAATTTTAAAATATTTGAAAATTTTGAGTGAATAAGTTGTAAACCGGTTGGAAATGAAAAAAAAATTTTTGTTAAATAAAAAAAATTACACAAGGTTCGAAAATATAATAAAGGATGACTGAATAACTTAATAACTGAAAGGTTATCGCGATTTTTCAATTATGGCATAAAATTGTGGTTCCCGACCTAAATGGGACATGGCTCCGAATTGGCTCCAGATATTGATATTTCAGCACAGGTTTTTTTGTGGAAATGAATTGAACCTTGAATAGCTCAAGTTTCAAGTCGTTTCAACAAAATTCTTTTGTCAGCAATTTAAAAATGCGGGGAATCATTTACTTCAAACGAAAATACTAAACCACGAAAGACTCAGGAAGAAACTCAAAATAAGCGCTTAATGCATAGGAAAAAAACTTCAATATACTTTAATGAAAATCGGATAAAAACTAAAGAATTGTTGCAAATTTGCAACATTTGGAATTGTCATAGGAATTTTCTATAAGAATTTCTAAATTCGACTCTTCCAGTTAGAACCAATGTTCTAGGATAATGATGGAAGACTCGCTATGTGATTCTAATGAAATATTGTTTCCAGAAAAGTTATGTTATGTAAATTAAATAAAAATAAATAAATAATTAAAATAAAGAAAATAAAAAGAAATAATTAAAAAAATATTCTAAACTATTTTCTTAACTAAATATTCCATGAAAATTATGACACTATGTGACTTTAATAAAATATAGTTCCAAGAGAAAGATATAAGTTATAAATATTAAATAAAAATAGATATATAATTAAAATATAGAAAATAAAAAATAAATAAAAAATATTTTAAATAGTATTTCCTTAACTAAATTAGAACATGACTGAGTGTTGCAGAAGTCAATGAAGGAAGATGACCTTGCAATAAAACCATCTGGTATTCTTTGGCGGCATAAAGACCTCATCAGAAATTATGTTGCAGTTTCCAAGCGAGGTTTGCTTTCATGTAATTCGGCTCAGGGACACCTTCTTCAAGCAATACTGGTTCCTTCAAACTCCAAAAACTTCCAACTTACAGCTCACACAGAATCAAACAAAATATATTTTCCGAAGTACCAAAACTCCTGTTCTTTCATTTTCCTTATTTTTTGCTATTATAATATCATAACAATAGCAATTTGCATAATTCTTTCCATGTTCCGTTTCTTTTCTATAATTTCTTTGGTTTGTCATTTTGTGACTCCGAGTTTTGAGTTGCTGATGTTTTCTTTTCAATTTATATTATTGTTTAGAATATAATATTATATATTTAAAATATGGAGAATTATTTAATTGATGTTGTAGTAGAAATTTTATTATTCTTTCGAGATGATTTTATATAAAGTCCATTTCAATTGGGTTTATTAGATAAATAACACAAGGAACTTTAACGCATATATTAAGTATAGATATTTATTCTTTATTTTAAAAGATGGCTTTTAAATTATGATAATTATATATTAAATTTAGTGAGCTATGATTTTATTTTGGTAAAAATTAATGCTTTTTTTACAATGTTTTATATCATACCTTATTAAATAAATCTACGATAATTATTCATAGTTAAGAATTAATAATGAAAAATAATTGAAAATATATTTTATTTCAGGTACAAGGAAATAACGAATGTGAAATGCTCATTGATTCTTTAGAGATTCAAGGTTTTCTAAGGAATTGATCGTGAAAAAAGGAAAATTTTCAATGTTTAACACACCCACCCATAATATTCCCTTAGATAGTTATAATCATAGGTTAGACTGTCACTAGATAGCGTTCTGAGGGAAATCACATTGGTCTCCCCTATGAACTGAAGGAAAAAGACTTTTACGGTTTCTTTCTTTGGTTCAGGTAAATGGGATTGAAGCGTTGGATCGGGTAAAATCTCCGTTCAGGTTTCAGGAAATATCTCTCAAAGACTGTTATAGCATTACATATTTCTCATTTGTCTCTTTTTTAACATGCATCTTTTCCTGTTTATATTATATATATATATATATATATATTTAATCATTTAAGATTTTTGAGAGAGAGAGAGAGAGATGAGAGAGGAGAGAAGAGAGAGAGAGAAGAGAGAGAGAGAGAGAGAAGAAGAGAGAGAGAAGAGAAGAAGAGAGAGGAGAGAGAGAGAGAGAGAGAGAGAACGAGAGAGAAGAGAGAGAGAGAGAGAGAGAGAGAGAGAATGAGAGAGAGAAGAGAGAGGCGAGAGAGAGAGAGAGAGAGAGAGAGAGAGAGAGAGAGAGAGAGAGAGAGAGAGAGAGAGAGAGAGAGAGAGAGAGAGAGAGAGAGAGAGAGAGAGAGAGAGAGAGAGTCGTGGCTCCGATTTTGAAATAACATTATCGAAAAAATATAATAGTAATAATAAAAAATGATAGTAATAACAGTAAAAAATAAAATGATAAAATTAATAGTGAACTCTTACAGGATACCTATAGCAATAAGTCATAAATTTATCCTGCTTAGTAGATAGATGCCATATGGAATTTCAATACGGTTACAAATTGGTACTACAAGCTAATAATTACAATACTAACGATGATGACAATAACAATACCTGCTCAAAGTCACAATAGTATAATAATAATAATCTAAGTTATAAATAATTAATAAATAAATAATATAATAATAATAATAATAATAATAATAATAATAATAATAATAATAATAATAATAATAATAATAATAATAATAATAATAATAATAATAATAATAATAAAAATAATAATAATAATAATAAAATAATAATAATAAAAATAATAATAATAATAATATATAAATAAATAATATAATAATAATAATAATAGTAATAATAATAATAATAAGTAATAATAAATAAATAGATAATAATATAATAATAATAATATAATAATAATAATAATAATAAATAGATATAATAATAATAATAATAAAATAATAATAATAAATAATAATAATAATAATAAAATAAATAAAATAACAATATATAATAATAATAATAAATAAGAATAATAATAATAATAATAATAATAAACTAGTAATAACTAGTAAATAATCATAATTAATTAATAATAATAAAATCATAATAATAATAATAAAGAAAGGATGGATAAAGCACAAAAACTACTCGAGTAGATAAAAAATAAAAATAAAAAATAAAAATAAAATAAATAAAAATAAAAATAAAAATAAAAATATAAACAAAATAAAAAGAAAATTACAAAATAAAAAAATAATAATAAAAATAGTAAAATAATAAAAATTAATAATAATAATAATAATAATAATAATATATAATAATAATAATAATAATAATATATATGAATAAAATAATAATAATAAGAAAATAATAGCAGACGCAATTATGTAATAATAATAATAATATAAATAATAATAATAATAATAATAATAATAATAATAATAATAATAATAATAATAATAATAATAATAATAATAATAATAATAATAATAATAATAATAATAATAATAAATAATAATAATAATAATAATAATAGAAATAAAATTTATGTACCAATAATAATAATAATATAATAATAATAATAATAATAATAATAATAATAATAATAAAAATAGTCTTAAAATTTGGAAGCAACAGAAGAA
Source organism: Trachelipus rathkii (assembly GCA_015478945.1). Classification (NCBI taxonomy): domain Eukaryota; kingdom Metazoa; phylum Arthropoda; class Malacostraca; order Isopoda; family Trachelipodidae; genus Trachelipus; species Trachelipus rathkii. The sequence continues at coordinate 35,945 of JABUQX010022462.1, read as the reverse complement.
ATTGAGAAGAGGAAAATCGGGATAGTAAAGAACGTTTAAAGGAATGTATTGGAATATTTATAGAATGTAAAGTCTTTAAATGTTTGCACACAACTAATTTTCAAGACTGAAGAGCTCTTTATGAAATAATTAAATGTAAAAATTTTACTTAATGGCATAATTATTTTCGGTTTACAAAATAGGTGCAATATTTAAGAAGAATAATATAATTTAATGCTAAGCGCAAAATGTTTTGAGAAGAGTACTTTTGAGAAATAAAATTTAAACCAGAAACTTTAATGGGACGATCTACGTGAACTTTCGTCAATTGAGCTAACGGTGATGGTCTCCATTGGCAGGGGACACACCGGTTGGATTATCGTGGGTCGCACCAACTCATGCAATGGTGGTGTATGCTGTGCTGATCTTTTGTCCATAGTATAAACGTGTTTTGTCCGATGTTGTGTCCGAAGAATGTGCTGAAAATGTTGAAGTTGTCTGAAAATATTTTGGTAATAAAGGAGAGAAATTGAAAACTAATGGAAATGTATGATCAGTCAGATATAAATTGCTTGAATGGTTCCTCCATTGTTAATGATGCTAATAAAACAGGAGAACCTATGAAAGAAAAAACGAAGCAGGCAGAAGAGGAAAAGGTTAAAAACACTTCTGCTAATTAGTTTCATTCATATGCTTCGATGTTAATGGATGAAGAGGATAATTTTTCTAAGAATAAGAAGAATAAAAGGAAGTAAAAAAAAAAAATTAATAATAATAATAGAGACACGAGTGAAGAAATAATTAATTACAGCCGTTCTGGATTAGTTAATTTCTCAAAATGTCAATGGTAATTTAGGTTAATGAAATAAAAATATCACAAATAATATTAGAGAAAACATTAAAAGAAATCCGTGTAATACTATTTTTTTAAATTAGAAATATTATGGAAATAATTCAGGTAAAAAT
>JABUQX010022462.1:20000-32500 GCA_015478945.1 Trachelipus rathkii | reverse complement strand
AAATTGGGGATTATTCAAGTTTATCTGTCAACTTGACGATGCAGAGAAAACTTTTCAGTGAAGTTAAAGAAGAGCGAAAAAAAATTGTTTGGAATACGAATGGTTAGCAAAATTTTAAATGAAGTAACGTTGGAATAATTCTCTAAATATTTTTACGTTTTATTTCTTATTTAATAGTATTTTATTTTAATTTTAGCTTATTTGATTATTTGATTATTTGATAAAATTTTTTAAGGAAAGTTAATCATTTTTTAATAAAATTGGCTGAGAGATTTAGATTTTTTTTTCATTAATAATAAAAAAATATAATGAACACCCAGTGAAACATATATCTTTATGCACACTCATTCCATCATCTGATTGTCTGTCTTGATGCTTGCTTAGTCCTTTCTGTATTCTACCCTTAAGGTATGGATTCTAGGACACCTTCTACAAATATTTTTCCAATTACTTTACTAAGAACTTCAAAATTTTAATCCTTTACACGTTGTGAATAGAATGGAACCTGGGTTGTACATTCTCTCTCTCTCTCTCTCTTCATCTCAGTATCCCTCTCTGCTCTCATTCTCTCTCCTCTCTCTCTCTTTCTGTCTCTCTCTCTCGCTCTCTTTCTCCTCTGCTGTCTGTCTGTCTGTCTCTCCTGTCTGTCTGTTTATGTCTGTTCTGTGTGTCTATCTTCAGTCTTTCTGTCTTCTCTCTATGTCTGTCCGTCTGTCTGTCTGTCTGTCCTCTGTCTCTGGTCTCTGTTTCTCTGTTCTGTCTCTGTCTGCTTGTCTGTCCTTGTCTGTCTGTCTGTCTGTCCTTCTGTCTGTCTGTCTGTCTGTCCCTGCTGTCCTTGTCTGTCTGTCTGTCTGTCTTCTGTTCTGTCTGTCTTGTCTGTTCTGTCTGGTCCGTCTGTCTGGTCCCTGTCTGTCTGTCTTCTCTCCTGCTGATCTGTCTCTCTCTCTCTCTCTCTCTCTCTCTCTCTCTCTTCTCTCTCTCGTCTCTCTCCTCTCCTCTCTCTCTCCTTCTCTCCTCTCTCTCTCCTCTCCCTCTCTCATTCCTCTCTCTCTCTCGCTCTCTTCTCTCTCTCTCTCGCATCGTTCCTTGTTGGCAGGATCATGTGGCTCTCTGATCATTTTCCTGATTAAAGTTTTCATAAGAAAAAATCAGAGGGTTAGAGATTTTATACAAATTGCAAATATAAAGTTTTTAAATAATTTCAGCAAATATTTCTTTAAAATTAATCACAAACTAATTTGAATTGCAAAATATGTAATTTCGTTATAAGGAAATAATAATAATAATAATAATAAATAAGTAATAATAATAATAATATAATAATAATAATAATAATAATAATAATAATTAATAATAAATAATAATAATAATAGGATATAAAATAATAAATAGATAATTTTGAATAATAATAACGTATAATAATATAATAATAAGGAAATAATAATAATAATAATAATAATAATAATAATAATAATAATAATAATAATAATAATAATAATAATAATAATAATAATAATAATAATAATAATAATAATAATAATAATGACAAAGTGCTGCTATTATTATTATTATTATTATTATTATTATTATTATTATTATTATTATTATTATTATTATTATTATTATTATTATTATTATTATTATTATTATTATTTCAACAACATTTTATTATTATACGTGATTCCCTGAGTCCAAGGAAACATTTTCTGGCATATAGGTTTTCCAACGGATTTTAAGAGTAATCTGGATGCGGATTTCAAATCTGTCATTGGTATTTGTCTATTACATCAGGTTTTTGAGATATCGCATATTGCAGTTTCAAATAAACAGCAAAATTACGATAATTTTTTGAAGGGCTGAACAGACTTACAGACAAGAATAAAGTTAGATTTAATACACAATAATAATGAAAAATACATTTAATGATCCGTAGCACAAAGTTGTAATTTTGAATGCCTACAAATATGAGTGAATGCATATAAATGTGAGTGAATTCTTATTATCATTTTAGAATTAAAGAAAATATGTACAGAAATGTAAATTGACAATAGTGGTTACATTTGCATAAATGACATTTTCTTTGACGATCTCCGATGTACAGCTTGTGGAATGTCTCTCATCAAGGACCAGCAGTAATCTGCTACCATGTTGGTGTCCCATCAGCCTTGGTAGTGTTCTTCCATAACTTTAATGTCTTGATGACAGTGTTCACCTTGCTCTTCGCTCACGTGACTCAAGTTCTCTGAAAAGTCGTCCAAGTGACTATGTAAGTAGTGAACTTTGATATTCATTCTACATCCAAGTGCTTGGAAACTCAAGAGCACTCCACAATCTCTCGGTAGTTGCCCGCTTTCCTGTTCCAAGGGAATTTCCTTACCACATCAGAGAATGCAATCCAAGCTCTAGCCTCTGTCGCAGTCATTATTGTAACAAAGTGTGGATCCCTTATGAGTTTTCTTATTTGAGGACCATGTATTCCTGACTTTTTTTCTTATAGCTGAAGCAGTCTCCGGTGAGATCAAGAGCTTTGACAAATTGCCTCATTAAGCCAAGTTTTATGAGCAGTGTGGGAAGTACAATTTTGCTCCATCAACCAGAGGCTCATTCTTGATTGCTCTTCTCACCGAGTCGTCGAAATGGATTATTGGTGGCAGATTCTGTCGCCACCGCGTTTTCTAATTAGGACCGTACTGTCCGAGTGCACAGGGAAGACCGGGTATTTGGTGTAACTACGCTGATGTCAGCAGAAATTAACATTTCAAATCCACACAAATAACCATCCAGGAAGATGTATGCAAGATCTATCCAGAATTTCTTGATATTGGCAAACTCTGTCTTCCTTTGTACAGAGTGTCCCTATCGATTGAAGCCATATACATTTCTGTTGTGCAGTAACACACATTTCAACTTCTTTTACTACTGGTCAATAAAAATGTCTCCATTCATTGAATCATAATGGAGTCAGCTCCCATATTGAGAAGGAAGTCCCTTCAGACATTCTTACAATGCAAACAATTTAACGCATCTGAATGGAATGTACTTTCGCAGCTGCTGCTTCTCTGGTTACGATACCAAAGGAGACAACTAGTGCAGGGTCCATGACGTATTCCTTTCTTTTTCAGCTTGGATAGCTAGCAATTTCAGAGCAAATGGGTTTTGGCAAATGACAGTAACATCAAACCAGAAATACGATCGGAGTGCACTAAAACATATCAATTGTATAAACATCTGTAAAATGTATTGCCGTAATTCGGTACAGAGCATCATCCTTATCTGTAGAAGAAAAGTAAACTGTGATTTTCAACATGAATCTCCGGTAGCTCAGGTAAATACAGGCACAGGTCATGACCACTCACAGTGTTCACTGGTCGAACTGAGCATAGTATGGGATATTTTTGGTAATTGTTGTGAATGCTATGTTTGTCTATTTGAAACCTTTTACATATTGAACCAAAGGCCAGAAGTAGCAGTCCCATACCAAATGGTTGTTGGTGTCTCTGAAACCATTGCACAACCAAATATGCAGCGTTATCATCTTTTTCCTTTAGAAACCATGATACGCAAAAGTTTCAATACACAATTTTGCAACTACACTTTGTGAGGAAGCGCCAATATTTGTCTTTGTCTGTCCCAGCAATAATTGAACTAGTCAATGATAACGCCAACCTTGAAAAGGTAACTAATGTTGCGCCTGTTGATTCCATGCAAAGTGAAGCTCCCACAGATTACCAGAAGATATCTGTTTCCATTTTACGGCATCTCCTTCTTTCGGATGCTGTAGCCATTGTTAGATCACCTGCAAATGAAGAATATTACATAAATTGTGATATGTACATAAAATGATTGTAATATGCAATATGTAATAATGTAATAAATTGTGAAATGTATATAAAATGATATTAATAAACACACTATTGTCGAAATACAACACCATCTTTTATCACTAAAGCAGTGTCTGACTCGCAAAAGCTTGCAATCATCTAGTGACAAAGTGTTAATTTTGTGTAAAATCTATGAAGTGGAGTTTGCAGATTGTGATGTGATAGAGCAAATCTGAGATCAGATTTGGAATCAGCACCCTCCAATTAGTATAAAAAACTAGAAAGTCCATGCAAGAAAAAAAAATGTTTTTTTTTTTTTTTTTTTTTTTTTTTTTTTTTTGCGTAGACCAGTGTATTTTCAATTGTATTATAATAGTTATTAGTTGTAATTAACTTTGCATAACAATTTATGTAACAGCTCATATTGATTTCATTGCTAATATTATGTAATATAATTGTATTATAATTATTGTAGAAGATTATATTAAGCGGAATCCTAAAATCCAATTGCTTAATTCTAATTATGCCTGTAATACTTTTGGGGCTCATTGGACACAATACTCTGCTGTAATTAGTAGCCCCCTTTCAGAAATTGTTTATCGCAAAATATTTTATTATAATTTATACTAGCACTATATATTATAGCTGTTTGTTAAACTTAATACTGTAATTTCTTTTCTGAATAAAGTTTTTGAATTATTATTATTATTATTATTATTATTATTATTATTATTATTATTATTATTATTATTATTATTATTATTATTATTATTATTATTATTATTATTTTATTATTATATTATTGTTATTATTATTATTATTACAACAAATTTTATTTTAGTTATTTTAATTATAAATATTTATTATATTATTATTATTATTTATTATTTATTATTTTTTTATTATTTTATTATTGTTATTATTATTATTTTATTATTATTATTATTATAATTATTATTATTCATTGATTATTATTATTATTATTATTATTATTATTAGTTATTATTATTATATATTATTATTATTATGTATTATATATTATGTATTATTATTAATACCTTATTAAAATTTTATAATTATTATATTATATTCTATTATTATTATTATTAATTATATTATTATTATTCAATTATATTATTATGTATTATTATATTATTATTATTCATTATTATTATTATTATTATTATTACTACCCGTTATCTTATTTAGCCGTATTATCAGGACTGCCTCCTCCTCCTCCCCTTCTCCCTTTAGCCAGGCTTGGGTTACAAAGTACAAGTTGTCAAGTACAAGTACAAGTACTCTAAGAATTGTTCAAGTACGATGAGTACAATTACAAGTACAAGTACATGGTAACAAGTACAAGTACAAGTAAAGTACTCTAGAAACATATATATATATCATATATATAATATAAATATAGATATATATAATATATATATATATATAATAATATTATAATAATATACTAAATATATTATAATATATATATTTATATATATATAATATAGTATTATATATAATATATATATGTATAATGCTATATATAAATATATATATAATATATATAGTATAGTATATATATATAATATATAATATAGTATATATAGTAATAATATATAATATATAGTATATATAATATTTATATATATATCATATATATAATATATCTATATATATATATATATATAAATATATACATATATAATATATATATATAATATATACTATATATATATAGTATATATAAATAATTATATATATATATATAAATATATATATGTATAATAATATATATTATATATATATAATATAATATATTATTATTATATAATATATTTATATATATCATATAAATATATTAATTATATATATTATAGTATATATAAAATAATATATTATATATATAATATATATAATATATATATTATATATTACTTTGAATATTATATTATATATATATATATATATATATATATACTATACTATATATATAATATATATATATACAATATAATATATATATATATAATATAGTATGTAATATAGATATATATAATAATATATATATATAAAATATCATCATCCATCACTCATCATCATCATCATAATCATCATCTTCATCATCATATCATCAAATCATCATCATACATCATCATATATCATCATCACCATCAATCATCATCAATCATCATCATCATCATCATTCGACATCATCATCATCATCATCCATCATCAGCATCATCCAATCGATCATCTCACTCAATCATACAAACCCACCTTCTCTCTCAAGACTGAAGTAAGCGTGTCGTAAAATCCACAGGAACAGAAAGTTAGTAGAAGAATATGAAGCAAGTCGAAAAGAAAGCTCAGCGTTTCCGCCACCTTTATACAATATTTTTGTGAGACTCGGTCGCAGTCAGAAAATCCGACCTAGACTTCACACGCCGGACAGCGACGGACCCTCACGATGGCATCTCGTCAATGTGGGGTTCATCCTTTGACCCAGGTGGGCCACAACCATATCTCCCTCACAAAACCCCGCCATTACAATCGCTATTATTATACACCTTCTTCTTGCTCTTGCCAAACTCACATTTCTCCTCCACCAGGCATTCTTCTACTGACTCAAATACACATTTTCTTCAGTCTCCCATCCGGTTGATTCCCACACACTCACCACTATACATCCGTTTAGCCAACCGACTATCTTCCATCTTTTTCACATGGCCAAAACTATTCTCAACGTACTTTTCATTTATTCTCATCATTTACCCTTTCCTTCAACACCACACGAACTCTCTACTGACTTCATCTCCCGCAATTTTAATCAAATTCCTTCTCAAACACTTAACAGACCCCTAAGAGTTGTAATATCTGAACCCATTGTACTTTAGCATCAAAACCTCTTTAATTCCAGACCTACGTCCTCACTACTATAACATTAACGGCAGGTAAACAAACATAACTCTCATGTAAGAATCTTAACACCACTCAAGACTTAGTCCCTTTACATCCCACACAACGATTTAAATTGCACCAGCACTTCCTGCCATTCGAGGAACTTTCCTACTAACACTCCTGCCTCATACCATCTCCCTTTTCATGCCAACAATTTAGTCTTAAAATATTTAAACTCAGACACTTGTTCCCAGCTGCTCACCATCTAACCATAACTTCAGCCACGAGAGCAGTGAACTGTCCTACCACTCACAACCATAACGCCCATACTCTTATGTACGTTTACTTTCGAACCCCTCCTTTCCCACACCCTGCCAAATCGTCTCTACATCTCTCAAAAGTCCTCTTCAAGATTCGCCACCACAAAACAAATCTTCCGCATATAATAGGTAGGTGACCCTCCTACATCTTTTCCATTCTCCATCAATATTAACACCAATCCCCTGCAACCCTCAAACTTTGAATTCTTTTCAATAACGCCATTCCATATACTAAATTTGAATATACCAAGGAGACATAACACGATACTGTCCTCACTCTGCTATTAATATTAAACAATCACTTTCAACATTCACTTTCTACTCTATTTATTCTTACACTCGCGTTCACTTTACGTCATAAATACTTTGATTCGCATCAGAAGCTTAACCACCAAACAATTATATATGACTATCACCTGCCATTGAGCTCCCTATTAATCCTGTCGTACGCCTGTTGCAAACCATAAAACTAAATGCAATTTATTTCTTCTCCTCCCTCTTTCCAATCATTTTTGTTCAACGTAAACGATTGGATTCACACACAAATTCTACACATTACTAACGCAGCTTTTTCTTCCCAATTATCTTTCAGTCACTCGACGCACTCTTTCGATCCAAAATACCTGCAAATATCTTTCCTACAACACTCAATCTAACATTCCCCTATAATACCTACAGTTTCCTTATCCCACCTACCCTTAATTATATAGGCTGACTATTTATTGCTCTCCTCTAATCCCTCGAACTATATACCCTCCATACGACTCTTGTTACAAAACTTCCAAAATCCAATCAAACACCATCTCGCCTATATACTTTTACCGGATTGACGACAAAATTTTATTCTTTCATTCCCCATATTTTTAAAATCAAACTTAATTAAAACTCTTTTTGACAGGGGATTCAAAATTTCGTCATCTTATGTTAATTTTGACAAAAGAACTTGATTTTCTGAAAACATTATTTCTGAAGAATGGTTCCCAGAATTTATAATTGACTCAACTTTCGAAAATCACTTTCAGTCAAATTTAAAAAAGACAAATCTCAGGCTAAAATTAATCAGCTCCCTAGGATATTTTGTATATAGAGTTAGCCTTTCTGGGAGCAAATCTATTTTAAAATATCGACGTAAAATTGCTGGTGGTTTTAAAAATAACCTTTAAACAGTTTAAATTTAGATTTTATATTTCGAGTGAAAACAAAATTGGGAAAATATTTTACATTTAAAGAATAAACTCCTTTACCTTATGATGAATCATTCATTAATATCATGTTCAATGTGCCGGTATGCGATGCCCACCTCTACATAGGAAAAAACAAGTACGAAGCCTTTCAGTACTTATTGCTGAGCAATAAAGGTAATTTCATTAAAGACTCTAACCATTTACAATCATCCCTCTATTCAAGCTATAAAATGCCTCATTCGCTCAGGAAACCAAAATATACAGATACTGAATTTTGGAAATTGTCCCAAACTGAGGAATCCGATCTCACGTTGTAGAATCCTTGTATATTTTCATCTCAAAATCTAAGTGTTTTACATCTTACATACTGAAAGTGAGGTTTTGTTTTAATCAATGAATTTTATCCACATATTATTGTAATCATTAGTTTATCTATATACTGGTCTTATTATTTCACTTTATATTATTTTAAAATTTTAATTCAATTTTATATAACATTGTTTAAAAATTTTATCATTATATTGTAAGTCTTGAAAATGGGAAGAAGGATTCTTACCCGATAACTAGTTCGACTAATAAATAGTTTAAATGTTCAATAAATCTTTTTTGTTAATACCTCGGCTATTATATATATAATATATATATAATATATATATATATATATGATATATAATATATATATATATATATATATATATATATATATATATAATATCTATACCGTATACATATATATATATATATATATAATATATATGTATAGATGACATACTTTATATTTTCGTAAATGGAAATTTATTTAGAATACATAAGAAATAATAATATCAATACGAAGAAAAATAATAATAAAAAAAATATATATTGGCATTAAATACGTCAAAACTTGCAAGTACTTGCAAGTACTTTGCAAATTTTCAAGTACAAGAGGTGCAAGTACAAGTACAAGTACTCCAGAAAATGTACTTAAGTACAAGTACAAGTACTTGTACTTGAACCCAAGCCTGCCCTTTACTTACTGAAGGAGGTGTCCTCATCTTTTTCCCTTCACCAAGACCCTTGGATCTTCCCGTGTCATTTCCCACATGAGTCTTCGGTCCGTTTCAAACTCTTTCCAGGTGGATGGCGGTAATGGTGAAAAACGGATCTTTTTCGCCTTTGACCGGGCCTCCAATTGTAGGGGACCTGACCCATGCCTAGCCAGTGAGGAGCCTGTCCTTCACTTTGGTGTAAAACTTGGACATCGCTTCAATATATGTGGTTCCGTGTGGTTCATGGGTTCAGGTTGGTCTGGCGCTCCGAGGGCTTATCGGAGGCCACCTCCACATATCACCATATGGGATAGGTTTAGGGAGATTGTGATGAGCTTTGGCTCTTGTCCTGATGTGGTGAGTAGGTCAACACTTCCTTTTAATATATTGCCTTTCCCGTTTATCCTGATATTTAATTTTATCGTTCATTAGTTTTAGTGTTTTCTTTGGTCATTTATGCTGGAGATGTTTGTAGGAGTTTTTAATTTATGAATACATCTAAAACTAAAAGAGTGCTTTTAAAAAATGGCGAGGAACATCTTTCGGGATCCACATCTGACAATATCTTGGTGGCCAAACAGCCATCCAAAAGCAACGGTTTTAACTTCCTTGTCAATGAACTGGTTCACAGTGCAAATCTTTAGAACCAGTCCACAAACTTGGCTCCTACGATCAAGAGTTCTAACCTTTCAACAGGTGAGATTGCATCTATCTCGAACTATTTGTACTCTGATCCGTTTTCATTGTCCCATATACTGACCTGGTTCCAGTACTTACGAACATCGACCTTCCGGCAATCTCCCCAAAACCGTTTGACACAAGGAGAATGTCAAACTCTTTCCGGGGATTCCATACTTATTCGATGTTTTCACAATATTTCTACTGAAGTCTACTACCTCATTCCTCATACGGGTTACAATAAAATTAAAATTAGTGATGACTTAGAACGAGTCTTGGAAGTTTTTAACCCCTCGGTGTCATTGATGAGGAATGACTCTCTTCTGGTACGTGCAACTACAAGGAAGCAGAATTTCACACTGACCTCGTTGACTTTCTTTGGGGTACCCCTATCTTCTCTATTCCTTCGAGTTTTAGAATTCTACCAAATCACTCACTGTTTATGCCATGGAAATACGAAAATTCCTTCGAGTTATAGAATTCTACCAAGTGCACTGTTTATGCCCTGGAAATACGAACTGATCCTACTGATGAAACTACTCTTGACCATATGAAAAGAAAGAAGTTTCCAATAACTAATGTTTAAAGATACCCCCACAACAAGGACACCCCTGACTCTCCTAAACTTTGATTGATATTATCTTTTAGAATTCATTTCCCTCCTTTGAGGGAAAAAATTGGGTTTACCAGCTACAAGGTCAGAACTTATATTCTACTACCGAGGAGTTGCTTTAAGTGACAGAAATTTGTCACCCTCGGAAGCATCTGTGCACGGCATGGTGCCGAAAATCACACCCCGTGTGAAAATAGATTCACTGCAGCAGTTGTAAAGTTTCTCACAGTGTTTATTTTTACAAAGTGCCCTTCCTACTTGCTCGAGCAGGAACCTGGCGAATTCTGCAGTTGCTGCTTTGTTCTCAGCATCTCAAAGGTAACGTGCTCCTACAACAGTCCAGAGGAGGTCTTATTCTACCTTCCAGGGAATGGTGAATGCTGACCAGCAAATTTGTAGACCTGATTACCGAGATTACCAGGAGCTATATCTTTACGGTTCATCACTATCCCTCAGGCTCCTGCCAGCGGCTCTACTACTGAGCACACCCAAACATCACTCACTCACTTAGGCCGAATCTTTTCCAAAGAAAACTACCTTCTTATTTTCTAAACGCCTTGAGGCTGGGGAAGGTGGTGCCAAAATTCATAATCTTCAACAACCACAGGAGGATCATCCGAGTAAAAGATCAGCGTCGATATCCTCTTCCAAGTTACCCTGTCCTTTTGCTCACCTGATTTAATGCACCAAGGGTGACAAAGTACCGACAAAAAAGCTACTCTCCAATGTACGGAGCTCAAGCATTTTTGAAAAGTAGCTCGCCTGAATATTGGAATCCCAATTGCGGGCCAAACCAAAATGAGTCCGTCGTATTTCTGCTGCTTCTGTCAATATACTTTCCGTGATTATCTCTTCCACAAGTGGATGCAAAACAGCTCTTTCTCCTCCAGGAACTCCAGATAGCTACCTCGGGTACTTCGGGTAACCGTTATTACTGGCACCACTTGCAATTTCTCACTCTCAGGAATCCGCTGTGGTTCATTTAAATATTTGAGAACTAGATAGATCACACTTTCCAATGTAGCGTGAGGATACGGCTCGATCTTCGCAGGATCTTCGTGAAGATCAGAATCTCATATCTTCGTGTGGCAATCTACGATAAATCTTCATCAACCTCCGAGGAGCCACGATCTTTTGCATCTTGGTGGCAATAATGATCTACGATAAACTTCATCAACCTCCATGCTTCATAATCGGCTTTACATATCATCTTATTCAGAAAACGGACAACATTAACTCGATCTCAGTCTAACCTAGAAATTCAATAACCCTTATTTTCCAAAAAAGGAACTGGGTTAGTAGTTTTTACACCGCACACCAGTTTGCTCTGTAAACTTAATAAATATCGAGTATTAACAGTTTTTTTTTCATTAAATATAAATATAAACTATAAAATATTTAATTAAAAAATAATAAAATAATTAAATTTAATATTATATATATATATATATTTATATATATAATATAATTATATATACTATATATAATATATAATATATATATATATATATATATATATAATATTATATATATATATATATATATATATATATAATATTATATATATATCAATCAGTCAATTCATTACCACAAAATAGACTGTCCATCGTCCCTTCAAGATTCTTTCCTAAAACATATTTTTACTTCTTTCTTGAGAGGTAAGATGTATCAATTCTGCGCTTGTATTCTAAGGTTTTGGAAATTTCTATCATTAATTTGTAAAATTAACGTCATTGTCTTCTATTCTTTAAAAGTTGCTTTCTTAGATATATTATTTCTTTTTTACATTCTTACTTTTCTTATTTATACTATTAGCATTTAAACTCTCTCTTCTCTCCTCTCTCTCTCTCTCTCTCTCTCTCATCTCTCTCTCTCTCTTCTCGCTCCTCTCTCTCTCTCTCATCTCTCTCTCTCTCTTCTTCTCTCTCCTTCTCCTCTCTCTCTCTCTCCTCTTC
>JABUQX010022462.1:0-15000 GCA_015478945.1 Trachelipus rathkii | reverse complement strand
ATATGTGTTAGTATATATATGCACAAATTTTATTATAATGGTTAGTTCTTTTTGCTCTTTACAGTTCTCGAAAGCAACCTCTGTCTTAATATCATAATTTTCATAATATATAAAACCTTTTAATAGAATAAATAATGTTTAGTGCAGTCTTGATATATATAATATAAAATGAATTGAATTCATAGTCATCAAACATACAATAATATATAATATTAGAATATATAATATATAATGACAATGTACTAGACACGATGTGAAAGGCTATAAGGTAATATGCTAGTTCCTAACAAGTATAGTCATAGAAAATTCAACAGCAATAATTAATTATAAATAAATGAAGTTAGTTAAATAATCATATTAATAGACTCATACTAATAGATACATATATAATAATATTAATAATAATATAATAATAATAGAAATGAATAATCCATAATAATAAATCAGAAATAATAACCTAAATACTAAGATAATGTTTCGATTAGGCTCAATCAGGAAAGAATACTGTAATAATAATAATAATGTGTGAGTATCAATATTAATAATAATAGATAATGGAATATATAATAATTAAAGAATAGTTGGCGAAATAATGTGAAATAAAATAATAATCTACATAATGAATGAAAATAAGTAAGTATAATAAAATATCGCGTTTAATAATATATTTAATAAGTTAAGAAATAACCAATAGATCAAGAAAGATGATGAAATTGATGGCCACCATTATAGTAAATCACGAATATACATCCCCCACCTCAAGTATGATAATCTGGAATAATAATAGGAAGTATCCAATTAAATAATATCAATATAATAATAATAATAGGAGATAATAGAGTAACTAGAATGCATATTACTATGAAATAAATAATCATTAATTTCTCCATAGATCTTTATGCTATGAAATGCTTACAAATATAGATAGGTCGCATACGACCTTAATTTATGGCAAGAAATAGGACACTAAGTACCTCTTTAATTAACCTTAGTTTGCCCGGACATTTTACCGTTTAGCGTCATTGCTCATTTAACGACGTAGCCATCTCGCTTTGCGTTACGAATATATTCAGGGCACCTTAGGGATGTGCCCGATAGAAGTATACCGGCCATATACTACGACAGAATACCCTATTAGCAGTATACAGAGTTAGGGAACCTTCGTAGAGACAGTATTTCAAAATCGAACTCTCGTAATTATAACTACAAGCGTTGCGCAGCGCTAGTTAAACTGTATGGAAGTAATTACATAGAGTAGAAATACACACACTGTTAAGAAATCCATTTACTGGGATGTCTTTAGATGAAGTGTCCCGGACCACAATATCAGTGCATTCTCACTCAAAGTTCGATGTGTGCTGCCTCTGTTAAGCAGTACCTCATAAGCCCGCACGGATAGTTCATTTATTGAGAACATATCCTCCGCACAAGCACGAGGCACAAATGATCATCTTATAAAAAATATCGCCATTCAAAAAGTTTGTGCTCTCATTTCACGAAACAAAACCACTTATATATGTTGTATTTGAAAAAATTTTGCTCCACGAAGAACATGTGTTGATGTATAGGTATTATTAGTAGATAGATATAGAGAAAAGATATATAATAGATATATATATATATATATATAATATAGTTTGTATATGATGTAACTTATTGTATCTAACATTAATAGATATATAAAAGATAATTATATATATATGAATGAATAATAATATTATTATATATATTTATTTAATAATATATTATAAATATATATATATATAATACACAATTTAATAATTTATAATATATATATAATATACTATTGTAATACTAATGGATTATTTAAGTAATCATTATAGTATATATATCTTAAATAATAATTAGCTCACTATATACGCCTAATTTTTGATAAATATTGGATTAGTAGCAATATTACGAGGAAAATTCAATAGTAACCTAAAGTTGTAAAGTATTTTGATAAAAGCTTAAAAAAATTGAGTTAATATTACTCCGAATACTCAATATATAAGTATCTTATAGTTTGGAGTAATAATATATATAACGCTATTTAATATATTTATTACACACACACCATAATAGTATTGATATGATGTAGTAATATATAGTGGAGTAAGATATATATATAAATCATAATTATAATAATTATACTCACTATCTTAAGAATTCATTGATTTATATTTATATTCAATCATCCATAATAAATATATATACTAGACGTTTAGTTTACATATCGTTCTTCTTCTATATTTTCCCATGTGAATATTACTCTAGTAAATTTAAAGTATATTATTGCTCATATATAATTTTTATATAATATATATACATAATAAAATATTATTATACAAAAGAACAGATATATTATATATGTCATAGATAATATATTATATATTTATATATATTATATATATATATATATATATATATATGATATATATATAACTAAAGATTTTTATATATAACTTAATTATATTTTATACTTAGAATATCTGTATTATATAATATAATATATATATAGATATTTATTATTAAAATATATATGTATAATATATATATATATATATATATATACTTATTATTTATCGTGTATTATTTATGATGTATATTTATATCATAAAAATAATAATAATAATAAAAAATATATATAGTATATAATATATATATATATATATATCTACGAATATATGAAATACATGAATAATGAAAATGGAATTTTTTTTTATAATTTGTATGCTGCTTAACCTTATAAATAAAAGAAAACCATACATTAATAAATAAATAAATAAATAAATAAATAAATAAATAATATTAAATAAATTATAAAATAAGTAAATAATGTAAAAAGTTTAGATTAAATTAAAAGAAATAGAATGAATATAAAAAAAAAATAAATAAATAAATAGAGTAAAAAATAAAATAAATAAATAATATACGATTCAAATTTTTTCTAAAATAAAATACAGACAACATTAAAAAGTTTGAAGATTAATTGTAAAAGGTGTGAATTATTTTTAAATTTAAAGATAAATAAAAATAAATAAATAAATTTAATAAATAAATAAAAAAAATAAAAAATTAAAAAATTAAATAAATAAATAAATAAATAAATAAATAAATAAATAAATAAATAAATAAATACATTTAGATTCAAGAACTCCTATTTATGACATTGTTTGAATTGATATAAATGATTAATTAAAAGGCTTCATTTCTAAGGACCTTCTTGCCAATTCCATTCAATGTTGAAGGTTTGCGTTATCAATGTTCCTTATTTGCACACAACTTGATTTGGCTTCATCGAGTTGACTTCCCCTTTGATGCTTTGTTGACCTCGAATTTGCTTTTATTTTCCTTTACATTTACCTTATTCCATTTCCTTTATTTATATCTTCTCTTTCTTCGATTTTGTTTAAAAATAGTAGAAGAGTAACGATAAAATTGTTAAATTTAAAACCACTCTATAAAATACCTTTTCAGGAGTCAAAAACTATTGAAACCTTTCGTCAAATTTTAATATCTTTGCTTGAAGTGGAAGGAAATGACTCTTCCTTTTTTGCTCTATTTTATTTATTAATTTTATTAAATGTAAAGACGAGCAAGGATTTTATTTATTCAAATAAAAGTTCTTTCAATAAGAGTAAATATTAAAAACATTTTAATTCACCCTCACGAAGCAAAAACAATTAAATTAAGAGGCCGTTGAGACAGTCTAATATATCTCTTATTTCAGTAATCATCCGCAAAATTGAGGAATTGTATATCATTCGAAATCAAGTAAGGATGGGGTAAGAGACCAGATATATTTCATAAAATGTAAGAGGCGGCGTGTTAAATAGATCATGTGATTAGAAAAGAAAGATAATAATAGAATAAGACTGAAAGAGATCTTTGCAGCGATTCCGTCAGCTATTATTGTTTTCGGCGTTTTCGTCTGTTCTAAACTATAAAGATTTGGAAATGCATATAATAAAATTGAATAATAGTTGAAAACTGAACACTTTCCTCTATACCTGATAGATAACTTTTCCATCGTATTCCACTTCATTAAAAAAAAGAAAATCTGATTATTTTTTTCCTTATTTTCATCTTAAGGTTGCGAAAATATTCTTCTTCTTCTTCTTCTTCTTCTTCTTCTTCTTCTTCTTCTTCTTCTTCTTCTTCTTCTTCTTCTTCTTCTTCTTCTTCTTCTTCTTCTTCTTCTTCTTTCTTCTTCTTCTTCTTTTCTTCTCTTCTTCTTCTTCTCTCTTCTTCTTCTTTCTCAATCTGCTTCTTCTTCTTCTTCTTCTTTTCTTCTTCTTCTCCGGTCTTCTTCTTCTTCTTCTTCTTCTTCTTCTTCTTCTTCTTCTTCTTCTTCTTCTTCTTCTTCGAAATTTGCGGATGATACGAAACTTGGAAATCGCATAATATGTTGGAAAGATTATCAGTTACTCCAAAGCGACTTAAACAAGATTGTTAATTGGTCAAAAATATGGCAAGTGAAATTTAATACCAATAAATGTAAAGTTATACATATATTGGGATTTTAGGAACACATGAATTGATTACAAAATATATGACACAATTATAAAAGTTGTCAATGAGGAAAAGGATCTAGGAGTATTAATTAATAAGGATTTAAAGTTTGCGAAACAATGTGCTGAAGCTGTAAAAAGAAAAATAAACAGCTCTAGGATTATTGCAGAAACTTCGAAATATAACTAAAAAGAAATGATTCCTCTCTATAAAATATTAGTTCAGATATCAACAGGAAATATTGAGATATCTTGTAGTGGAGTCCATACTCAAAAAGACATAGAAAAATTGAAAGAATTCAAAGAAGGACAACAAAATTAATTCCTGAATTGAGAGGTAAATCATACAAGCAACGACTACGTGAATTAGATATTCATTCTTTAGAAACAAGAAGATTGAGGGGAAAATTAATAGAAGTTTTCAACATACTAAATAAATTTTCAATGTCCCCAAATCACAGGCAATTCTTCAGGAAATAATAAATTTTTTAATGATGTAACACGAAGGAATGGGCATAAACTTTGTCATAACGATTTCAAACAAATATACCAAAGAATTTCTTCACTTACGATGAAATCGAGAAGTGAATAGTCTTTACTAATAAATAGTGAACAGCGGCTTAGACATTCGATCGATTCAAGAAAAGTTTCAGATAAAAACTTTAAAGGACTATTGGTCTGTGAATACGTCAATTTTCAAACTCGATTTTACTTTTATTCAAATACAAGAATTAGCAGTATCACTGAATATGGTAAATCAAACTAAAAAAATTTGAAATCATTTAGGGAAAATGGTTTTAAAGTAACAGCGTATAAAAGAATTACGCTTGGTACGTAGCTATTGGTTGATTCATACAGGTTTGCAAGATATCCGTTCATAGAGATAGTGATATATCGATCGCACTAACCTGTAATAGAAAATTAGCTTTGATGTTTAACCGCACTGAAAATTCTTTACAAAAAACTGTAATCGATAACATGTAGTAAGTTGGTTTGGATGTTTATCGCCAGTAGACATTATCATGTTCAAGACTGTGATCTAATTCGATCACCTGAATGGCTGTAGTTGATGGCTTTGAGGTTTCCGCATAGAACAAATCTGTTCTAAGACGGTGATCTAATCGATCACACTGAGAATAACTGTGGTAAATAGGTTTGATGTTCACCGACATAAAACATATCTGTTCTAAGACGGTGATCAAATTCATCACAAACAAATACAATAAACAATAAATTACTTAGCAATTACTATGTGTTTGTTGTTAGAAGCAGTCTGCTCTAAGTGAAGCAGATACATCATGTTACATAGAAATAGGTAAAACTAATATGCTTATTTCAAAAATAATAACAGGTTTGTTTTAATAACAGTAGACACAATTTCTAGCAAATTAATAGACAAAAAAATTACTAACAGAACAGCCTTTGAGTGGACCTGTAAAGTCTTTGCTAGTCGGTTGGTTCTGTAGTTCTGTAGTTCTGTAGTTCTTCTTCTTCTTACAAAATAGATGACTCATGTATCAAAGCTGCAGTGAGAAAGGAACTAGGTGGTGATTAATTAAATTAAGGATTTAAAATTTGACGAAACAATGTGCTTAAGCTGTTAAGAAAGCAATTAAAGTTTCTAGCCTTTATGCCAGAAATTCGAATAATAAATCTAAAAATATAACTACTTCCTCTTTATAAAACCATTAGTTAGACCCACTGAATACGCAGTACAGTTTGGAGTCCATACCTTCAAAAGGACATAAGACAAATTGAAAGAATTCAAGAAAGGGGCAACTCAAAATTTAATACAGAAATTGATGAGGTAAAGTATTACGACCAACGATACGCGAATTAGATATACATTCTTTAGATACAGAAGATTGAGAGGAAAATTAATAGAAGTCTCAAAATACTAAATAAATTTCACAATTCGATTACAAGCAGTTCTTTAGATATGATTTTAACAATGTAACACGAAGTAATGGGCATAAATCTTTGTCATAAACGATTTCACAAACAATATAGCAAAGAATTTCTTCACAACCGATGTAATTGAGAGTGGATATAGTCTCTCTTAGAAATCAGTGAACAGCCTAGAGCGTAAACATCGATTTATTCAAAAAAAGTTAGATAAACACTTCATTAAGGAAATTTGGTCTGTGAACTTCAATTCATACCGAATCTTACTTTATTAAAACGATAGAATTAGAAAAGGTGAAATCAAACGAACTATTGAGATCATTTGATAAATGTTAAAAGTACATCTAAACTTAAATTGAGCAGTTTTAATGTTTACCCCTTAGAGGTAAATTTACCGCAAATGTTTACCGCTGTTCTAGAGCTCTAAGTCGGTGGTCGCATTTATCACACTATCATCTTAAATTTGTAATAAAGCTTTGTGTTTACCGCTTAGAGGGTTATTTTCTAACGTTCTCAGCCGGTGACATCATCGATCACCACTATCATAAATATTCTGTAAATTAACAATATTTGATGATCACCACTTAGAGGGTTATTTCTAACGTTCTAGGCCGGTGAACCTAATCGATCACACTATCGTCTTAATTTGTAATAACAGTTTTGATGTCCACCACCTAGAGGGTTATTTCTAACATTCTAAGCCGGTGACATCAACGATCACACACTACAATAATATTTTGTAATAAAAACAGTTTTGGGGTTCACCGTTTAGAGGGTTAATTATAACGTTCTAATCAAGGTACCCTTCATCTTCCCTCGACTAGGCTTGAGTAGACTGTAAAGATATTGCTAGTCGTTGTTCTGTAGTTCTGTAGTTCTTCCTTCTTCTTCTTTCTTTCTTCTTGTCTTCTTCTTCTTCTTACTTCTTCTTCTTCTTCTTCTCTCTTCTTCTTCTTCTTCTTTTTCTTCTTTCGTTCTTTACTTCTTCTTTCCTTTTCTTACTTCTTCTTTCTTCTTCTTCTTCTATCTTTCTTCTTTCTTCTTCTCTTTTCTTATTCTTCTTCTTCTTCTTCTTCTACTTCTGTCTATCCTTCTTCTTCTTCTTCCTTCTTCTTCTTCTTTCTTCTTTCTTTTCTTCTTTTCTTCTTCTTCTTCTTCTTCTCTCTTCTTTCTTCTTTCTTCTTTCTTCTTTCTCTTCTTCTTTTCTTCTTCTTTTCTTCTTCTTCTTCTTCTCTCTTCTTCTTCTATCTTCTTCTTTTCTTCTTCTTCTTTGTCTTCTTATAAAAACATTAGTTAACCTCATCTGGAATACGGCCAGATGCAGTTTTGGAGTCATTACCTCAAAAGACATAGAAAATTGAAGAATTTCGAGAAAGAAGGCAACTAAATAATACCTGATGAATTGAGAGGTAAATCATCCGAGCAACGACTATGTGAATTAGATATCCATTCTTTAGAAACAAGAAGAATATTGAGAGGAAAATTAATAGAAGTTTTTTCCAAAATACTAAATAAAAAATGTTACTAAATAAATTTGACAATGTCGATTACAGGCAATTCTTCAGATATAATTTTAATGATGTTAACACTAAAGTAAATGGGCATTAACTCTGTCACAAAACGATTGCAAGCAAATTAGCAAAGGAATTTCATTCACTTACGATGTAATAGAGAAGTGGAATAGTCTTTCTTTGAAATAGTTGACAGCGCTAACATCGATTTTCATTCAAGAAAAGTTCGATCAAAACTTTAAGGATATGGTCTGTGAAACGTCAATTCAAATCGATTTTAATTTAATCAAATACAAGAATTAGTAGTATCCTGAATATGGTAAAAAATCAAAAAACTAAAAAATTGAAATCATGAAAAATATTATAAGTACAGCGTAAAAAGAATTTCGTCTTGTAAGTAGCTTGATGTTCATAGTTTGCCAAGGTATCGTTCTTGGATAGTTGATATCATCGAGTCGCAACTTAACCTCTGTAAACAATAGCCTTGATGTTTTACGGCATAGAACATTGTTCAACATAACTGGATCATGAAATTCAGATGTTGAATGATTTGTTTGATCTTTATCGCATTAGAACTTTAGGTGCTGAAGACTTTGATCTATACGATCACGTTGAATTTCTGTGTTGATGCCTTTGATGCTTTCCTCAAAGAACGAAATCTGTTACTAGACGTGATCTAATTCGATCACACTGAATAACTGTGGTAATAGGTTTGATGTTCCACGCATAGAACCTATCATGTTCTAGATGGTGACTCTTAATCGATCACAACACAATAAATAAACAAACATACTTAACCAACATGATGTTTGTTTGCTTAGCAGCAGATCTGCTCTAAGTGAGCGACCTCATATGTTACCTCTATAAATAGAGTAAAATAATAATTTAATTTGAAAATATACAAAGAATTTATTGGTGAAATGACAGTAGGCACATAAAACTAAATAAATTAACAAAAATACTAAACAGGAATAGCCTTGAGTGGACTGTAAGTCTTTGCTAGTCGGAGTTCTGTAGTTCTTCTTTCTGTAGTTCTGTAGTTCTTTTCTTCTTCTTTTCTTGCTTCTTCTTCTTTCTTCTTCTTCTTCTTTCTTCTTCTTCATCTTCTCTTTCTACTCCATCTCCTACTGATACTAGCCCTTCTTTTCCTACTTCTTCTTTTCCTTCTCTTTCTTTTCTTTTCTTTTTTCTTCTTTTTCTTTTTTCTTTTCTTTTTCTTTCTTTTTCTTTTTCTTTTTCTTTTTCTTTTTCTTTTTCTTCTTTTTCTTTTTCTTCTTCTTCTTCTTCTTCTTCTTTTTCTTCTTTTTTTTCTTCTTTTTCTTCTTCTTCTTCTTCTTCTTCTTACATTCTTCTTCTTCTTCTTCTTCTTCTACTTCTCTTCTTCTATCTTCTTTCTTCTTCTTTTTTTCTTCTCTTCTTTTTCTTTTTTCTTTTCTTTTCTTTTTCTTTTTCTTTTCTTTTTCTTTTTTTTCTTTTTCTTTCTTCTTTTCTTTTCTTCTTTTCTTTTTCTTTTTCTTCTTCTTCTTCTTCCTCCCTTTTTCTTTGTTCTTCTTCTCTTCTTCTTCTCTCTTATTCTTTGTTCTTGAAATTCTTCTTTTTTGCTCTTCTCCTATTCTTTTTGTTCTTTTTCATTCTAGATCTTCTTCTTCTTCTTCTTCTTCTTCTTCTTACCTTCTTCTTTTTTCTTCTTCTTCTTCTTCTTCTTCTTATTTTACGAATGTACCCCAACAGTGTCGAAACTGCATCACCATTTCAGAATTTACGGAAAGAAAAATGAGTACGATTAATGTTCCTAAGATTAAGGGAAATTCAGGATTTTAAATTGCAGATGATTACTTTAGATAACATGAAATTTTAGAGAGGAAGTTGCTTCCAAACATTGATAAGCTACTTTCAAATTACTACCAGATGGATTTTATCCGATGCATCTAAAAATTTGAAGATATATTAGGTAAAACCCTCTGACTATGCTTTTCAAATAGGATTTTACAAAGAAGCGGTTAGTTACCTCATAATTTTCAAAACTTGCAAAATATAACTTCCTATTTTTCAAAAAAAACGGTCGTTATCTGGTGAAATAACTAGCAGAACAATTAGCTTAACATCTATAGTTTGCAAAATTTTGAAGCAATAAAAACTAATAGATTAGTTGACATCTTGAAGATCATTGGATGTCAAAAATTTCACAACACGGTTTTAGAGAAAATAAAATCAGATTAACAAATTTACTAGAATTCTTTAATGTGGTTATTAACGATGTAGATAACTATAAATCTTTTGATGTTATTTACCTAGATTTTCAAAAAGCATTTGATATCGTCCCTCATCAAAGATTATTGAAAAAGCTTAGAGCTCATGGTATTCGAGGAAGACTTTAAATTGGATTCAAATTGGGTTATTGGACGACAACAACGAGTCAGTTATTAATGTCTGAATGCTCAGATTGGAGTGATGTTTATTAGTGGTGTCCAAGGGATCAAGTCCTGGTCAATTACTGTTCATTATATATGTAATATGACATTGTGATAATATTTTTAGAGCAATTTTCGAACATTTGCGGAATGATACGAAATTGAAATCGCATGAATATGTGACGAAAGCACTATTCATTTACTCAAAGGATTGAACAAGATTTCATTGTTAAATTGGTCAAAAACACTGGCAAATGAAATTTAAATACGATAAATGTAAGGTTATACATTTTGGGATTTAGTGTAAAGTACAGTGAACTATGATTACAAAATAGAGATGACTCAGTTATTCAAGTTTGTCAATAGCAGGAAAAGGCGGTAGATTCCTCACGGAGCATGAATATTAATATTCAATTAAGGATTTAAAGTTGCGAGACACAGTGGACATGTATTATAATACGCTTAAGAGCTCGAATTTACCCGAAAGCAAATTTAAGCTCTGGCTATATGCACAGAAACTCTCGATATATAAAATCTAAAAAATAATAATTTACTTCCTCTTATAAAACATTAGTAGACCTCTACCTGGAATACTGCTAAGTACGATCTCTGGCAGTCCATTACCTCAAAAAGGACATAGAAATTGACAAGAATTGCAAAAAGAGGGCAACCAAATATAATAATTCAGATACCGTGAGAGGAAAGATTCACGACCATACGACACTACGTCGAATATAGATTATTACTCATCTTAGTCCGAGAACAAGTAAAGATGAGAGAGGAAAATTTCACATTAAGTAAGCTCTTGCTCATAAGCTAAGATATATGAAGATAATATTTAGTGATAACAATAGTCGATTAGCAGGACAAAATTTCTTCTAGATATATGATGCCCTCCAAATTTAACGACACTCTCCAACCATATTCACCTCTGATCGGCTCCAGTCGTACGTAAGATGTTCTAACACGACACGTACATCGGATACATACAAATAATCTGTACATCATCAAAACGATTTCCAACATTCCTAATGGCACCTAACATAAGGTTAAATCTATAGCCATAGTCACTAGGAGAATTCTCATCTCACTTACGAATGTATATTGAGAAGTGAGCAATAGCTCTATAAAATCTACTCACTGAAACAATCCAGTGCAACTCATCCGACCATCAAACAGTTACGTAAGCGCCACTACTATTCGACTCTTACTACTCAAGCGAGCACGGAGTTAGATCACATACACATTCTAGCATACATTCTGCTTCGTAGCTATTTCAAGACTCGGAACATTAGTCGAATCTTTTACTTTATTAAAACGATAGAAATAGATAAGGTGAAATCAAATGAACATGAGATCATTTGATAAATGTTAAAGTACATCTTAAAAAGAATTCGAGCGCCGAAATTATATTAAACAGTTTTAATGTTTACCCATTAGAGGTAAATTTACCGCAAACATGTTTACTGCTGTTCTAGCGCTCTAGTCGTATGGATTCGCCTTAGAAAACTACTCTCAACTGCACACCCACTTACTACGACGATCTTCATCTAAATATTCGTAACAATCCTGATCACTCATATATGCTGGCGCTGTTCAATACGCTTACGAAAAGTAGCTAATGTCTTATTTCTAAAGGTATCGTCTTAATAGCACAACAAAGTGGACTTCACATACACTCTCTCTATTAATATAGAGTCACCGGATCTATATTATATATTATTTTGTCATTTAACAATTTGATGATCCACACACCGTCTCTGTGTTAGGGTTATTTTCTAATTTCTAAAGCCGGGTGGACCTAATCGATCAACACATAATCGTCTTAATTTGTAATACAGTTTTGATGTCCACACTGTAGAGGGTAATTTCTAACTTTCTGAAGTCCGGCTGACATGTCATCTCGATCACACTACAATAATATTTCTGTAAAATAACAGTTTTTTGGGGTTCACCGTTTAGAAGGTTAATTATAACGTTCTAAGCCGGGACCTAATTTCCTCAGAGTAGCCTTGAGTGAAACTGTAAAGTCTTGCTAGTCGGTGTTCTGTAGATTCTTCTTCTTCTTACTTCTTCTTCTTCTTCTTCTTCTTCTTCTTCTTCTTTCTTTTCTTCTTCTTCTCTTCTTCTATCTTCTTCTTCTTCTTCTTCTTCTTCTTCTTCTTCTTCTTTTCTTCTTCTTCTTCTTCTATCTTTTCTTCTTCTTTTCTTCTTCTTCATTCTTCTTCTTCTTATTTTATTATATAATTATTATTATCTATATTTATTATTTTAGTATTATTATTTTTTATTTATTATTATATTATTCATTATTATTATTATTATCTATTATTATTATTTATTATTATTATTATTATTTATTATATTATTATTCTTATTATTTATTATAAATGTTATTATTATTATTATATTTTATTTTATTAATTATTATTATATATTATTACTTATTTATTATTATTATTTATTATTATTATTATTATATTATTATTATTATATTATTTTATTATTATTATTATTATTATCTAATTATTATACGTATATTATTATTATTATTATTATTTATTCATTATTATATTATTGATTATCATTATTATATATTATTATTTTAATTTTATTATTAATTATTATTTTTTATTATTATTCTTTATCTATTTTATATTATTATTATTATTAGTATTATTATTTATGTATTATTAATTTTATTATTATTTTATTATGTATTATATATTTTATTTATTATTATTATTATTTTATTATTATTATTGATTATTTATCTGATTATTATCTATTACAGTAATAATATAATAGTGGAAAGTTGCGAAAACATCATTATTTTTTACTATTATCATCTCTTCTTCTTCTTCTTTTCTGTCTTCTTCTTTCTTCTTCTTTTCTTCTTCTTCTTCTTCTTCTTCTTCTTTTCTTCTTTCTTCTCTTCTTCTTCTTCTTTCTTCTTCTTCTTTCTCTCATTCTTCTTATCTTCTTCTTCTTCTTCTTCTCTTCTTCTTCTGTCCTTTTTCTTCTTCTTCTACTTTTTTATTCTATATATAATATATATAATATTATATATATATATATATTATATATATAATATAATATATATATATAATATAATAATATATATATCTACTAATATTACTATATACCTATATAATATCATACTATATATATAATTTATATTATTATATATATAAATAATCTTAATATATAATTATATATATATATTACAATCCTATTTCTTGTAAATATAAAACCATGATATATATAATCATATATAACCTTCACAAAAACCCTAACAACCCCCTACTATTGACCCTAATTCCTATATATATATATAGTATAATATATATATAATATATATACTATATATTATTATATTTATATATTCATATTAATAATATATATTTTCATATATATATATAATATAATATTATATTATATATATATATATATATATATATAATTATACATATATTTATCTCTCTATAATATTTATATATATATATATATATATATATATATATTATATTTATTATACTATATATATAATATTATATATATATATAATTATATATATAAATATTTATATATATATATATAATATATATATATTTATATTATATATATATATATATATACTATTATATATATATAATATCATATATATTAATAGAATAATATACTATATATATATACTACATAATATATACCAAACTATATTAATTATACACATCTCCACAAATAGTGTTACATTACTACCTATAAAAACCATATCTATGTACATATAATATTACCATATCTAATACGATAACTATACTGATACCTATTCTAACCTATATAATAGTTATATATATATACTATATATATATATAATAAACATATATAGTGTATATAATAATATATATATATATGTTATAATATATAATATATATATTATATATACACTACAAATATGAAATTGATATATATATATATACTTATAAATATATATATATATATGATATATATATATAATATATTTATTTGTATATATATATTATATATATTAATTATTATATCATATTATATTATTATATATATAATATATATATATATATAATAATATATATAGTGTAGGGCAATACCATTGCGGCGGGGGATAACGTCAAGAGGGGCGGTCCTAGAGAGTGGAGAAGGAAACGTTCACTTACGCAATTAGCAAAAACGTTCTTTCAGATAATAAACTATAGTTTGGACCGGTATTGAACAACACAGATTTCATTTAACTGAAGCCGTTTCTTAAATAACGGAAATTCCTGTAATCAAAGTCAACGGGTGCTTGCTAAGAAACATTGATTTAGCCCCTTTGGCTCCCGTTCCTTTGAAACCAACAATTTTGAATTGGGTTCAAAATTTTAGAGCTACGAGTTATGCAACACGAGTATCCGAACACCAACGTGTCAAAGATACCGAGGTAGGGGTCGACCACGCAGTGCCTGTAACCTAAAAAAATGAATTGGCGAGTGGAGAAGTTCTGTCATCCAATCACCACGGAGGTTGGCCCGGAAACATGCTGCTGCAAGCTTTGAACCAATGTACATGTCGCTCAAGGCTGCGTATTTTACTCGAAAATCTGTAGTTTTGACCCTACAAAATGGTGTCGACTCTCTCGGGGGGCTC
>JABUQX010022461.1:10000-16408 GCA_015478945.1 Trachelipus rathkii | reverse complement strand
TCTCACCACCGTGTTAGGGTTGGCTTTTGAGAAGACATCTCCTGACATCTCTTGTTTGACATCTTCTCTCGATGATTTCTTTGATATACTCGCCTTAACTACTGTCTTTCGTAAGACCCTTGAGCACGCTGGCTACACATATAGCAAGAAACTGTCTCTGTGTCCTCCTTTGTCTGTGCTTCTCTCGGATCGTCCTAATAAATCGGATATCCCTTCTCCTGAACTCACACCTTAATCAATAAAAGATTTGTCACTCAAATATTTATTAATAACCGAGGTATACCGATGTATCACCTTCACGGGACTGATTGATTGGCCACCATAACAAACGCGCGTCCATTGGTGAAAAGCTGTGTTCATTATGCACAATCGCCTCCGAGTTCAAAATATCTTAGCTTCAGGTCGGAGTTTTAGATATCCGCATGAAGATCATACCCAAAACAGTCTTTTCACACTTGCATTTTAGATTATTTTAAAATCTAGTCAATCAATCATCAAATGACCCCTTTTTCGTCGCGTCAATGCGCGTCTTCGAAAACTTCAATTCATCTGGATTGGCCCAAAGTTTTTCTTCCAAAGCTGAGGAGTGCACTTGAGTTTGGGTTCGCTCCTCGGGGCGTCAGCGCAGATGAGATGAGCCGGTGGTTCATGACGTCCACCCCTCCCTTTTCTCTTGTCTGCTCGCGCTTGCAGCTTTCTCCGCTCTAAGACACATTTCCCTATCTCTTTCCCATGTTTATGCACTTGCTGCCTATGCGAAATTCGAACTGACAAGGCTGTCTTTCCCCCCTGGGATACAGACAGATCGACCTTCGATAGAACGAGTTCCAAACGCGCCTTTACGTTATTAAACTGCAGCCAGGCCGCCTCCCTCATGGAGAAAGAATGCTAATCCGCGCTGCGACGTGTTAAACTGGCAAGGCGCCGCCTCCCTAGGAAAAAGATGGCTTATCCGCAGCACTGTGCGGGGTTGAGCGAAAATTGCGTCGAATCCTACTTCTCCCCCCTCGAGCCTTCCGGCGGCCGCGTAATTGCTCCTGCCCTTTTCTTGATGTCTCTGATTCTTTTAATATTCCCATCAGAAAATTCTCTAACCAAAAAATTCCTTGTGGATCGGCAAAGATCGGAATATCTATCTCTCTTCCTTCCTGGATAGACATCCTTAGCCGCGAAAAGAAGTTTAAAGTTATGGGAATATTAGGCAACTGTTGCCTACCTAAAAGGGTTCCGGACAACGCTGGGTCTCTTACCTGCCGGAATTGCGTGCAGGTAGGATTTCTCATGACAGGCGAAATATAACTGTCATACTTTCTCCCTTCAATACCCGGTTTTCGACTGTTGATGACGCCTCCCTGTACCCTTAAATCGGTCTTACGGAGAGTTGCTTTAAAGTTTCCTCTTTTCCAACTTGCTGTTGCCAGCCGCCCGGGCAGGTGACAAGTACTAACACTGCTCTAGCCCAGTGTCAACCAAAACTTTGGTCTTCGACTCCATACTACTCATAGATGGAGTAAGGTAGAAACATTACGCTATAAATGTCTGTCCCGCACCTAAAAGGTTGCTGTACGACTTCTTTTCTTTTTGCCTTTGCTTCCCATCTCTTTACTCTATCTTTAAACTTTTTCCGCACCCGTCTCCTCTCTTTGCCCGATTCTAAAAATTTTCACCCTCTATTCTACTCTGGGGATGCGAAAGTTCTTCTTCATACATCCCATCACCATACTCCACTTCTTCATTCACCTCAAAATCTTTCTGCTGGCTCTCAGCCATATATACTCTCGCGTTAGTCTTTACCTTCCCATATGGAGGCTGGTACCCTACTTTCTTCTTGGAAAGGGGCCTGGTCCCTCGCTGGCCTGGGTTGTAAGACTCTGGCTTTCTCGCTCTTACCCCTTTTTCCATATCAATCTTGCTATTGTATGGAGTGAACATCAGTGGGGTTTCGGGGGTAGGTCTCCAAGGCGGTGCTCCTCTACACTTAGGTTGCGACCCTCTTCGATGGTATGCCATGCATTCCCGGCAGTAGGGCCATTCCCAGCGACATGCTTGAGACGAGTGGCCCACTAGACTCAAAAGAAGCACACATGTGTCTTTAACTCCTGAGCGGACATCTTCCTTAAGGTGCTCTTAAATCTCGACATACCATACCCCGTCTTCGCGTCTTCTCTTTTCTTTTGAAAAGTATTACTCGATTTCACCTCATCCCTCCTCCTTTGAGGAATGTAACTGGGTCTCACCTCCTCCCTTCCCTTCTCCTCATACCTTGGCTTCAATGGTTCCCTGTTGTCCCTGTATGAGTCATTAACTCCCACCCTCTGTCTATTCCCCGATTCCTCTTTGGCCACGAGCACCCTAGTGGTGCGGAACTCATTTGGCCTTCGATTCTCATCTTTTAATAAAGCTCCATTTGAAATTTGAGACAACTTTTCTATCAGTTCATTTAAACTCATCTCTGTATCGAATACCCTAAGGATCTTTTCTCTTAATCTGTCTCCATCTCTTCTTTCATTTACGTTTTGAATGATTTTTCCTGTAACCAAAATGTTTATCTGCCTTGAGTTGAACATCGCCTTATCATCCAGATCGTGAAGGCGGCTCTGATATTTATATAACCGTTCTTTCAACTCTAACACAAAATCAGTGAAGATTGAGTCTCTCTCTCTTCTATATTCTAGAAAGTCCAGCCAGAGCTCGAAAATCGTTTTCTTCTCCTCCGGTTGTAGAAAAGTTCTTAACTGGGCGAGAAAATCTTCTAATCTGGTGAATTTTGAAAAACTATTTTCTCTGAGCACGTATTTTCTGGCCTCGCTGTTCTGGTCGGATGATATTGCCGACTTTGCAAAGGTGATCTTTTGACTTTCAGTTAAAGGACCTAAAGCATCTAGCTTCTCATTCAAAGAAGTGACGAAGTCTGGGTACAAGATTCCTTTCCATGTTCTTGTCTTCAAATGTTTGCCAAATAATTTCAAATTTTCGGGAATCGTTGGGAAAGCGGTGTTAAACAAATTAGTTGGGTAATAGGGGATGCCAATAAGTTGTGGAGGCATATAAGGGTAACCTTGCCACACTCCAGGGTAAGGATGGGGTTGGTTAGGCATGGTGTAACTACCAGGTGGCAGGCCGGTGTAATAAGGAGGTGGGGGCATCGTCCCCGTTGGTACAAACCCATAATTAGCGTTGTTCTGTCCTGCTGGAGCACTTTCGTTGTTGTTTCCTCCCATAACTCCTCCTGTGAGGACGCTTGTTTGTTGTTGAGCAGCGTTAGGCCCAGCAGGGGTTTGGACCGAGCCTGTGGCTTGGTTCTGGATCGTGGGGGCCCCGTCGGGTCCCCATGGGGAGGTGTTGGGTATTTCTGCACCCTCCCACTTGCTTTCATTGAGGTTGTGTGGTTCGAATCCACCCCAATTTCTGCGTATTTTCCTTTTCACAGTAGTGTCAACAGTAGTAGGCTTAAGCTGTAAGTTCAATGTGTTGTCCAACGCAACCGATTTTTGCATATACGGTGGAGTTCCGACCCGCTGGGGAGGGGGTCCCTCCCTTACTACCTGGGATGCTTGGCTAAGAAGAGCGGTGTGGGGATTCTGACTGGCCCTGGGGTTCAAGGGAGTTAGGATGGGGGAAGTCCCTGGGGGAGCGTGTCCCCCCTTTTGGGTTATGGGCGTTTCATCACCGCCCCCCCTCCGTTTGCCTGACCTGGATTATGACCTTCGTCATTGCTACCCTCATTCACTTCAATATTCTCATCATCTCTCTCTTCGTTAGCAGCGCCATTATCTCCTAACTCTGAAATGGGTTTCTCCGCCATTTTGTTTTTTCGTAATCACAAAATAATGCAAAATATGACTGTATGACACTTAAACACCTCTACTGAATGCGTGCTAAAGCAGTGTCAACTAGTGTTGGAACTATAAATGTTGTCTGCGGACCCTCTCTATACTACTATATATATATATATATATTTATATAGATTTTTACCAAATTGCGAAAAATAGTTTCAGGGGGTTCCCAATATTTCACCGATAATATCAAATTGGTGGAAAACTCAACAGAAAAAATGTGGTCCGCAGATCTCGTGCGCTACTACTTCTACTACTCAAACTATCTTTTAACTACTATGCGACGTCTAGGACACCCAAATGAGTTGTCCTAAACAAAAAATCTCCATAAAAATTTTCGTTTTTTCCCAACTTAACTTGTCCCCTATATATATATATTATATATATTATA
Organism: Trachelipus rathkii; assembly: GCA_015478945.1. Classification (NCBI taxonomy): domain Eukaryota; kingdom Metazoa; phylum Arthropoda; class Malacostraca; order Isopoda; family Trachelipodidae; genus Trachelipus; species Trachelipus rathkii. The sequence continues at coordinate 12,181 of JABUQX010022461.1, read as the reverse complement.
TATATATAAAATAAAATTATATAATATATATATATATATAATAATATATTATATATATATTATATATATATATATATATATTATATATATATATATAATCTTAAAAATTATCTTAATTTTAATTAGCGTTTGGGACTGGTGCTTTTTCAGGCTCTCCTGAATCAGCAATTGTGGGGTAATAATCATGGGGGTACCCTCTATAGGGTAAATACGAATATATATATATATATACTATATATATATATTATATAATAAATATATCTATATATATATATATATATATATATATATATATATATATATATATATATATATATAATTAAAATTATGGTACTTCAATCCAATGCCCTAGATAAGTATTCCCAATAAAAAAAAATTGCATCAAAAATATCGGTCAGTAGACACACACATACAAGTGGATATAATATATATATTATAATATATATTATAATATATATATATATATATATATATATATATTCTATTATATATATATATATTAATATATATATATTATATATATATTTATATATATATATATTATATAATATTATATATATATAATATATATTATATATATATATTCTATATTATAAATTATATAATGTTGGTGAAAATAGCTTTAAAGAAAGAAAAAGAAAAAGGATTTTTCTGTTTCTAATGCTGCTCTAAAGTTTGAACCTTTGTGCAGGATTTGAACGAGATGTTTACCTTATACGCATTCCGATGTTTTGTGTATAGGTTATGATCGGTCTAAGATTCGATTTTCTCTCGGAAGACAATCGACTTTCAATTTAACGTAAAACCACCCTAACTCGCATCCCAACATCATGACAAAGCGACAATACTATTGTGAGGCAATGAAGATTAATTGATCCCTACGGTTTTTTCCTCTTTTTAAAAATGCAACAAATCAGGACTAGGAATTTATAAAGAAAAAAAGAAATGAAAGAGTAATGAAGATAGAGACTGTTAGAAGGAATATGAGATAATTAGTTATTATCGCCCTCAATTTTCCCAATTTCAAATTTTTCCTTAACATTAATTCGCTTTGCGCAGTACAATATGACATTCATTTAGGAAATCTTTAAAATTTAACAACAGCAAATGGACTGAAGATTACAATTCAAGTTTAACTTGTATTTGGATTTCTAATTTAACTGTTTTATTTATTTATTTTATAATTTATAAGATTTATTTTTTTTGAATTGTAGAAATTTATTTCATATTTATTTTTTATTAAAAATTCTTTATTAAATAATATTATATAGTATAACGTTTAAAATAAACGATAGGAAGAAACCATGATGCATCCCTTTCAACCACTTATTCACAATATAGAATAATATAATGTAATAAATAAATAAATGATAATAATATAATAATAAAATAAAAATAATTAATAAAAAATTTTGAATTTTTTATTATTAGCTTAAAATACACCCCCCCCCCCCCCTCCCCCCCCCCCCCCCCCCCCCCACCAACCCCTATAAAAAATTTGATTTTCTATATTAGCCTCAGTTTTACAACTTTAATTATATTTTTAAAAATCTTTTTTCGTAGAGAGCTCTCTTTTGATGGATAAAATATAAAAAATATTATATATATATATATATATATATATATATAATATATATAATATAATAAATATATATAATAATATAATAATAATAAATAATATATTATAATATAAAAATAAAAATAAAATATAAATATAAATAATATAAAAAATATATAAATATATTAAGATGTGATGAAAATAATATATGTTTAGCATCACATACTAACATACTATAACTAATGCTTATGGCATCTCTCCGATAAGCTAGCGTATAAGTAGAGGCTCTAGAAGTCGATGGGGCGTCGGTCCGGGGATCGGATCCGTATGAAACTGTAACATGGGCTAATCTTTGAACACTCAAGAAGAACTTCGGAAACGAGGAAAAATCCTAATGGAATCATAAGTCGCAGGATATGAGAAATATATATTCTACCAAACATTGTTATATGACTCGACCACACAGGGACTTAAGAAAAAAGAAGATACTTCTAACAAAGACAAACATTTAATTTTGCAACAACTCTAGGATGAGACATTCAATAAACCATTAAAGATCAAGTTAAAAATTTGCTAGAAAATATATACAAAAATTAGAACAATAAATAAAATGTACAAATATA
>JABUQX010022461.1:0-7500 GCA_015478945.1 Trachelipus rathkii | reverse complement strand
TATATATATATATATAATATATATATATATATATATTATATATATATATATATATATATATATATATATACCGTATATATTCAATTTAGGTCCATAGATCTGCAAGAATCTACATAAAATATTGAAGAGTTTTTGCCACACAAATATATTGCGTGTTTTCAGGATACGGGACGGAGACCCAACTCGTCTTCATCTTGCCAACCGCTTTCTCCAACCTCCACCTTTTTTAAAAATGGTTAATTTAATATTAATGTTATTAACTTTATTTATTCCTTGTTAATAGAGAAATTTTATTATGAGTAAATTTTGTTTTAAAAATAAAAGTTTTCCAGTTTTATCTCCATGAAGCCGTTACAGCGCCACTGAGAAGTTGTTTACTGGCAACACTGCTTTGGTTAAATCTGGATACTCTTTGCTTTTATACTTCAACCACTTTAATGCATCTTCCTGTGGACCAAGACCTTTTTTCTTTATGATACTTTTCCATGATGTTCAGTGATGCTCTGCTTATCAAATTCTCCCCTTTATCGTTACTACAGGAAGTAAGAATTATACTCAGAGTCTAAATTAGTGATGTACGCTTATTGGAACAAGGTAATAGTGAAGAGTATCTATTTCATTTTCTTTCTGGTCCAAGATTTTCAATATGTTTATTTTCAAATTAAATGAAGTTACAAAGCAGAACTAGGAAATATTAAATTTGATAAGTTATTTGTGCAGACGAGAAATATTTATGGTTATCTGTTAAATCTTGTGTTAAGTTCTTCTTTCAAACTTTTCGTCATGTAATTAATCACTTGCTTTTCCCTCTCATAATCTTCAATCAATGACGATGATTGTTCAGATATTTCAGGTTTACTTCATACAGTTTTCTCAAGAGCGGTTTTGAGGCTAACTATAAAAGGTATAACATCCCCAATTATAGATGTTGATATGATAAGCTTTTCTGTAGCTTCTTCGTAAGGCCCAATAGAATTCACACATCAAGACAATATTATTCCACACTTAATTGATAAGAAAAGGCATTTTGAATTTGCAAAAAAGAGGCTCTTAATTCTTCGGCTCTTTTCAAAATCTACGAAGTGCTATTCTACACACACACACACACACACACACACACATATATATATATATATATATATATATATATATATATATATATATATATATATATATATATATATATATATATATATATATATATATATAAATAAGTACCACCACTCACGGTCAGATCCCTTTACAAGGATGGAAAGAATAATAAAATAAGAAAAAATTAATGGGTAAAACAAGCCAATCCCAAGAATAATGCAAATTTCTGAGGTGACCGCAGACGGAGGATTTGAAGAGAAGGAGATTTAATACAGCAGGAAAAACTGATGAAGGCAGAGAGCTACACAGAATAGAGGTGGATACAATGAAGGAGGCACCACAACGAACAAGTCTGACGTTCCCTATATTCGCAAAGAAATTATGAGAAAGCAGGGCACCCCTTGTGCTACGAGGGCGACGCATCGGCGGCGTAATGCAAGAAGTCAACTCCCTCGATTACCTGCCATTATAATACCTATAGTAAGGAGATAGAGCACCAGCTTCACGTCGCAGAGATAGACGGTCAAGGGTATTAGAAAGTAAGGGTCAGTTTATTAATCTTTAGCCTTAGACTCAACTCTATTCAAAAGAAGAGAGGAACCGAAATCCTCCCCCTCCAAATGTGAAAACAGTACTCCATATAAGGGCGGATAAGACCCTTATATAGTTTAAGTAACTGTTAGGAAGAAAAAATCCCGCAATTTGAACAGAACTCCAAGTTTCTTGGAAGCCACCTTAGCAACCGTTTTGATGTGAGGTTTCCAAGATAGTATATTGTTGATTCTCAGACAAAGAATGTTTATGTTGTCCACAAGTGAGACCGGAGAGCCCTTGAAAAAGGTTGGAAAGTTTGGAGATGTTTTTGAAAGGGAGATGTGAAGAGTTGAGTTTTTAAAGAGTGGAACATTTCAAGGTTACAGTGACAACGCCGGTAAATCCAATCCAGATCGGCAAGAATAGAATCAGAAGATGAAGTCGATAAGCAACTCTAAAAGCAAAAGAGGAAACAGATTTCAAATGAATGGAAGAATGGAGAGTTAAGTCATCGGCATAAAAATGAACATAGTTGAGCAGCTGAGAAGTTCGTTAATGAAAAGTAAGAATAAAGTTGGAAATATATATATATATATATATATATATATATATATATATATATATATATATATATATATATATATATATATATATATATATATATATATATATATATATATATATATATATATATATATATATGAGTGACAATAAGGTTGATAATGAGATTGTTTACCTCTTTTTTGATTTTTTTCCACTTTTAATTGTTAACAGTATTTGATGTACCGTCCAATTCAAATTATTTGATCCAGAAAAGAAAGTGCTTTATTTATGTTTGCCTCAGAATCTCGCATTACACAATAAACGCTTGCTCTTTCAATGTTCAATTTATCCAACATTTCGTCAATTTTTCTTGAAATGTATTCTCATATGTGCCGATTTTCTAATGTTACAGCACCTAATACAAGATTTATTCTCTCAAGGTACCCCAGCTGAAGTATCTGACCATAAATCTGTAGTGAAGGATAGGATACATTATTGTTGATTTTGTGACCCCATTTTAGCCCCCACCTAAAAATGGATATCAAATTCTTAAATTTTCAGACAATTTTGATGGGAGAAATAGCAAACCGCAGCTTTTTTTGACCTCTAAAACGTTATTTTCGAGTGTTTTTCTGTGTCTGAAGTCATTGTTTCGGCATTTTCTTTTTTTCCGAACCTAATTTTTTGACATTTTTTCGTATCAACTTTTTCGAAATGACTTCAAACTTCATATATGCATAGATGTGTTTATTACGCACAAAAAGTTAGAAGTAGTTTTTTGATTTTTGGAAAATTGTGCTCGGCAATGTCGAATTTCAAAACCTACTTTTTTTCTTCAATTACTTAGCACAATTTTCCAAAAATCTAAAAACTAATTCTTACATTTTGTGCGTAATAAACCCATATATGCATATTTCAAGTTTGTAGTCATTTCGAAAAAAATTGTGGGAGTTGACAGAAAAAATGTCAAAAAATTAGGTTCGGAAAAATTAAAAACGCCGAAACATTCTACAGACAGAAAAACACCCGGAAATGACGTTTTAGAGGTCAAAAATTTAAAATTTTATGTTCATTTTTAGGTGGGGGCTAAAATGGGATCCCAAAATCCCCAATATTGGATCTTCCCCTTGAAAGCAAATTTATTGTGTTGCTTTATTTCATCAATTATTTGATTTATTTTATTGAAAACATATTTTATATTTCTTTGTATATTAGAGACGAGTAGAAATTCCTTTGCCTCAGTTTGTATTGCGGAACAACTTCCAAACTTCCGCATATAATTTCATGAATCCAGACCCTTTCACATGTCTGAATAGTAAATCATCCATCACTTTCATCTCAGATATACGTATATCCACTATTTTAGATTTGTTATCTGCTTCATCTCAATTTTTTGGTACATGAAAATACTCTCGAACATTTTATTCCATTTGCGAAGCAGCAGTTTTTTATTTTTGTTTTTATCATCTTTTTGGCGTGGGTTTTCATATCAGTTACGTTTTTAAACTGTTCTTTGTGCTTCGATCTTAAACAAGGAAGTTAAGTAATTTTTTAGCTCTTCAAAACAACAAAATCACAAATAAAAGCCGTTTTATGCAAGTGAATATGAAACATGTAAGAGACTGCCCATGTTTCCTCAATCTACGATGCAGAAAGGAAAAAAATTCAAAATTATTGAGGAACTCGAAATATTGATCTATACCTAGATCAAATAAATTTTCGAAAATGATAATTAAATATATGTCTGAGTTGTTAGAGATCTAAACAGTCTTTTATTTATTTTTCGATTTTTTTTCGGCTCGCAGGCCATGTCTAGAGAAACTAATGCAAAATCATAAAAAATATTGAAATAATAAATGAATATAACAAGTGTTTGGAAGCTAAGGGTAGAGGTTTGTGAGTTTGATAAGGTTGTCAGACAGCAGACAGACAAGTTCTTTCTCGTATATATTTTTTTAGACTTTATGTATATATATATATATATATATATATATATATATATATATATATATATATTTTTTATATATATATATATATATATATATATATATATATATATATATATATATATATATATATATATATATATATATATATATATATATATATACTATACTATATATATATATATATATATATATATATATATATATATATATATATATATATATATATATATATATATATATATATATATATATATATATATATATATATATATAGATATATATATATATTTATACTTATATATATATATATATATATATATATATAAAGGTGTAATTGAAAAATTGGAGGAGACAGTGTGTAAGAGGGAGTTTAGGAGAGGTATGGAGGATAAGGTGGAGAGACGTGAGAGGGACGGGAATTGGGGAGGAGTGGAGGGGGAGTGGATAATTTAAAGGAGCAGTATGTGAAGAGGCTAGAAGGGTGTGTGGAGTAAAAAGGGTGGGGTACAAGCAGAAGAAGAGTAGATAATTGGAATGAGAGGTGAGTGAGAAAAGGAAAAAGAGGCTTATGTGAAATGGTTGGGAAGTAGGAGAGAGAGGAAAGCTGGGAGGAATATAGAAGGTTTAGAGTGGAAGCAAAGAGGGCGGAGGTGGTGGAGAGGACGAAGAGAAGGCCAAAGATGAATGGTGTAGAAAAAGTGACGGAAAATTTTGAATCGGGGGGCAGAAGATCATTAAGGAAAAGAAGAAAAATAAAAAAGGAGGAGAAGAAGAAGGAGGGGTTGGGAGAGAGAAGGGAGGAGATGGGAGTGGATAGGAGGAGAGGAAAGAGTGGAGGAAGAGGTGGGGGGGAGTATTTTTAGTGGATTATTGAATGAAGTGGGTGGGGGAGGGGAGGAAGATTTGCAAGAGGTGAGGTTGGGGAGTGAATGGGGGAGGGAGGGGGAGGATGAAATACAAATGGAGGAAATTATTAGGCCTTGAATAAAGGAAAAAAAGGGAAGTCCGCAGGTCTGGATGGTGTGAGAATGGAAATGTTGCAGAAGGGAGGTATAGGGGTGGAGGAATGGCTGTATAGGTTAAATAATATATGTTGGAGGAGTGGGGAGGTACCACAGGATTGGGAGGATGGTTGTTTGGTCCCCCTGTATAAGGGGAAGGGGGATAGGATGGAATGTGGGAATTATAGAGGTATATGTCTTTTAAGCGTGGTAGGGAAAGTGTATGGGAGAATACTGATTGAGAGAGTGAGGAGAGGTTTAATGGAGGGGAGAATGGGGGAAGAACAAGGAGGATTTAGGGAGGAAGGGTGTGTGGACCAAGTGTTTACACTAAAGATGCTTGTGGAGAAAAGAAGTATAGAGAGGAAAGGAAAGTGTATGGGTGTTTTTAGATTTAGAGAAATATATATGATAGAGTGAAGAGGGAATTGTGGAGGTGTTGGAGGAAAGGAAAATGGAGTGGGGGAGTAAAATTAGGTAAAGGTATTAAGGCCTTTTTATAGGAATAGTAGAGTGTGTGTGAGAGTATTAGGGGGAGAGAGTGAGATGTTTGGGGTGGTGAGAGGATTGAGGAAGGGGTGTGTAATGTCGCCGTGGCTATTCAATTTGTTTATGGGATGAGGTTATGAAGAGGGAATAGTGAGGGGGAGGGGAGGGGGTGGAATTGATGAATGGGAATGATAGAAGGAAAGTGAGTGAGCATGATACTGTTTGCGGACGATACTGCTCTAGTGGCGAAGAACACATGAAGGGCTGAGTATTTGGTGAGGAGTTTGAGGAGGAAATGTGTGGACAAAGGGGCTTAAAATAAATTCAGGTAAGAGTAAAGTGTTAGTGTTTGAGGAGGAGGAAAGAGAGGAGGGGAGGGTTAGAGGTTAGAGTAGGGGTGTAGTGGAAGAAGTAAAGATTTTTAGATATTTAGGGATGGACATGGGTAAGGGGGGGATGAAGGAGGGGATAGAACATAGAGTAGGAGAGGAAATGAAAGAGAGCTTTGAGTGGTCTGAGAGAATTATGGAAAGGGGTGTTCATCACAGAAAGTTAAGATAAGTATGTTTGAAAAAAATTTGTGTACCAGCGGTGTTGTATGGGTGTGAAACGTGGTGAATGCCAGGTCCAGGAAGAAGTTGGAAGTATTTGAGATGAAGGGTTGAGAGCAGTTTGTGGGGTTAGCAGAAGGGAGAGGATTAGGAATAGGGTGGTGAGGGAGTGAAGATGTGATTGGAGGAATGGGTTGGTGGGAAGAGCGGAGGAGGGAATGTTAAGATGGTATGGGCATCTAGTGAGAATGGAGGAACAGAGAGTGGTTAGGAGAGTTTGGGAGACGGAGGGGATAGGAAGGAGAGGAAGGGGAGACCAAAAAAGGAGGTGGATGGATGGAATGAGGAGATGCTGGAGGAGGGATAGGGAGGAAGAGGGTAGGGTGTTGGCGAGAGATGGAGTGGGGTGGAGGAGGGTGGGTGAGGGCGAGATGAGGGAAGTGTGAATGAAGAGAGGCTGTACGTACCACTACCCCGCTCAAGCGGAAAAAAGTGTAGAGTAAAATAAAATAAACAATAAAAAATCATATATATATATATATATATATATATATATATATATATATATATATATATATATACTATATCTATATATATATATATATATATATATATATATATATAACACACAACTGGGCGTTGCGCCACCGAGTTGCGCCTATGGCGCACTATCAGTTCGTAGGCGCAAAGGCGCAAAGGCGCATAGGCGCAGCAATTTTTAAAAAAGGCGGATAAGCAAAGGCGCACAGCCAATTCTTTGCGCCTATAGCCGCGCCTATAGCCGCGCCTATGAACAGGCTATAATTACCCCTAAAAGATTAGAACTTACGAAGCTTGGCAAACTTGTATCATTTTAAAAACCAGTGTAAACCTATATATATATATATATATATATATATATATATATATATATATATATATATATATATATATATATATATATATATATATATATATATATATATATATATATATATATATATATATATATATATACTATATACATATATATATATATATATATATATATATATAGTCGCCTGCCGATTTCTCGAAGACGGTTTGAGATATCGTAATGAAACTTTGTATATGTTCTATTAGTATGTTAAATTGATTACCGGTGAGTTTTCAAGTCGCTACGTTGATTCTAAGAATTTATCTCCCAGAGCAAGGGTGAAATAAGCGGGTTACACCGTTTTTGCGGCTTCCAATTCAAACCGAGATTAGGCTATAAGTAGCCTAGCTGTTGTGTGTGTGTGTGTGTCATTATTGTATTATTATTATTATCGTGTGTGTGTGTGTGTATTATTATTATTATTATTATTATTATTATTATTTATT
>JABUQX010022460.1:32500-73782 GCA_015478945.1 Trachelipus rathkii | reverse complement strand
GCAGAGTTTTTATCACCCTCTGGAAAACCGAAAGTCCACTCTTATAGAGCATTCACATTTTCCAGAGACAGCACATTTTACTCTCGAGAATAAAAAAGCAGTAGACAGGTCGCAAGGTTTTAATCCTTTGAAAAATCATATTACGCATTTTCGATTGGAAGGGTGTAATATGGATTCTTCTCTTACCAAAACTCCTTTATCTCCCCATTCTTTTATTAAAACTTTTACAGATAAATGATGACTCTGAAACAGATTCGCGAAGCACAGATATTGCCGAGGTAGGCCGCAGTGTGGCAAAAGTCAACTCCAAGAACGAGGTTTATATGCAGCAGTTGCAAGTTGATCTTCAATGCTCAAGCGCAGATGAAATTGAAGATGGTAACGATGGTGAAGTTGGCAATGGTGAATTTGGATTTGAGGTTAAGTCGCATATAACTTTAAATATGGAGTTTGCAGAAAATGATCATTTGAAAGGTAGGAGTATCGCTTGTTTTTATTGTCATAATATACCACATGATGTAGCAGTGGTAGGAGATAGTGTGGATATTGAGCCAGGTAGAACTATTTGATAAGCACTGAAAGTAGTAGTGACTGTTCTGCAAACACTTTGGAAAGCAGATGGCTCCGCGCCTATAGACACTTGCACAGTAATTAGAAACGAGCTTCACATTTTGATAGACAGGTCAGAAGCAGGACGGCTGATCGTAGAAAAGCAGCAGGAGGTAAGATTGGATATGGTGCGAGAGATTCCAGGGGACATATGGCAAATATTGAGACGCTTGTAGATATAAAGCATAGCAATGAATATGAAAGGTTCTCTTTCAATATTTACAGACAGAAAAGAATAGTTAAGAAATATAACGAGATAGGTAGAAGGAACGCTTACGCACACACTAGAAACAGTAATATATTATACGCTAAAAATAATACTAAATTGTATGAAGAAGTTATTGATAATGATTCATATAAGTATAATTTAATAGGAAATATTTCTTCTCCCTATCCGCATGATTTCCTTATTTCCACCTCTTGTTTTAATAATGTTTTACCTTTCAAACTCATACTAACTCTTTTGAATGTTTAATTAGAGATTATAATCTTTCTCCCGCATTACCGCACTTCGCTGATTTTGATTTTCACTCTTTAAATGCCTCAAATATTATAAATCAAAGGGTACCACAGGGCACTCACCCTGCTTCTCTAGATAATTTTTCTGATTCTTTTATCACTTTTAATGAGGAAATTTTAACCACTTCCCATCCATCTTTTATTAATTTAGATTCAGACGAATCTTTTAAATCTCCCTCTCCAGAGGCGCTTCCAGCTCCTAATTTTTCAACTTTTTCTACTCGCCCACTACCTATAGCGGAGTCAAACCTTCCTCTATATCCCAAAGATTTACAGCCTTCCTCTACTCCTACAGCTCTTCAAGGAGAGCTAACTTTTTCTTCTTGCACGAATGACACTAATTTGGCTGACGATGTAGACGCAAACTCTCACTCATTGATTGGTCCCGCTCATATTTTAGAGGCACATATATCATTCAATAATCACACTTTAAGAAATAAACGCTTTCTTCTCGATACCGGGAGCACTTCCAGTTTGGTAAAACAGTCACTTATCTTAGAATTAGAATGCAAATTTGCTATTAGTATACCACTTACTAAAACGCCGATCACATTGAAGTCCGTCACGGACGATATTTTTGACCAGCTCGGGACTACCGTTTTATATCTTCACATGCGCAACACTGTTTTACCCGTACATTTCATTGTAGTAGATGACACATTTTGCGGTTTTAAATCTGACTTATTGTTAGGAACTAATTTTCTTACTCATCCTAGGATAAGGCTTGAGGCACACAAGAACTCTCTTTCTTTTGTATCTAACACGGAGTACATCTCCATGCCTCTTATTCCAATATACCCCCAGGGACAGAGCCGTCCCGAACCACAGGTGAACTACAACACATCCTCACCTGTCTATCCAAATGTAACAAACTTTGCATATGATTTACTGATAGACACAGCCACTACGAATAAGCTTCCTATTGGTGACAATGTCGCTCCTCCACCTTTTTCTAAAACTTTATCGGATCAGGCGCTTTCTCCGGTCAACACAAATGACCAAATGAAAACCTCTAATGTCAAGAACCACGTTGCACATTCAACTTTACGGCAACGATTTTTTGAAGAGCTCCAGAGCCGTCGGCTCCTACACCAGACACATAGGGAATATCGCACTCCTTCCTCCTTTCCTCGCAAACCTTTTGCAACTCCCCACACTTGTTATCGCCGGAAAAATCAGCAACATTTGCCCCAAGATAGGCATTTTCAATGTTTTTCTCCTTATGGACACACTCCACAAAATTCTCGCTTCCGCAGTGGTAAAATTCCTTCTAAAGAAACCCATACTCAGGGAGCCCACAGATCTTTCTTTCATTTCGCTAATAGAGAAGATCTAGTAAACAACTGGAGAAAACCTTCTTTACTCCAGAAATCCAGGGACACCCCCACACCTTACACTCATCTCCCCAGTGGGACTCGCAATGTTCGCAGCTCGCCAGCTGACACACTTGTCAAAGATAGCTCTAATGCATGCGCTAAACCTATTTCTCTTGATAATATAAATTCAAATGGGGTTAAAAGCTTTATGCATTACACCTATAATGTTAATACTCCAAATCACTCTAATAGTTTAGCTCATAATGTACGCTTCAATAGGGATTTTAACACTAATTTATTGCATGATTTTCACGGGGTAGAAAATTCTCTTATACCTAACAATACGGTTAGCATGACTGAGTCTGACAATGATATCGCAACTATCATTACAGAGGTAATTAAAGATTGTCCTGAAGGTAGCATGCATTCTCAGGAATTTTTATTAACAGAGAATACCTTAGGGGACTCTCCTCCTCACGCTGTAGGCAACACTGAGACTCGCATTAATATAGATTTATTTAGATATTATTTGATATCATAATTTGAACTTAAATTTAGGTAGTGTTAATATTGTCGAAAATGGAAATGGCAAAGCACATGCCAAGGCTCTAGTCCCCAATATGATAGATAGTAACACAAACGCTTTTAGATGGGATAATAGCCATGCTCTTCGCGCTACCTCACCTTTTAGTAGTTCTCCAGAGATTCAATCTTTCATACCTCTGCCAAATGTTAATGGGAAAACTCTTGCTACTCTTCAGCATGCTCGTTACTTCCCTCCAGTTCGCATTAAAGAACAATGTTTATCACATTCGCAAAGTAAAGCTCAAGATTTAGCGTTTCATGTTCCCATATAACACTGCAGTCTTTCCATTACACTCATTACAGCATGTAACTTTCTCTCCTCCTTTGAAATTTTCATTGGGATCTCAGACTCTTTCGTTGCATAATAACGCGTTTCCTATATGATAACCTCATTCTCAGGAAACCACTTTCACGCTCTCTATGGTGATCAACCACCCCACCAGTTTTCTTTAATGATCATATGTTGATCCTTCTTCCACCTACTTCTCCACGAGTTGTTTCTTGAATTTTCCATTTCGTAAACAGAATCATGCCTCATGTCTTCACGCTTCGCGCTTTTCAAAACTCTTCTTCAAAGTTCTCATTTCTCTACTCTTACTAATAATACTTACACAGCACCTATGTGCATTTCGCATTCACATTCTTACCCTTCCTTTTTCTCGAAAGAACAACAACAACATTTTCCATCTACTCTCTTCGCAAATCGTATCTTCTCCTCGCATTCTACACAAAAAAAAAATTAGCTTTCTCCTTTCTCTCACTACAGAAACTTCCACACTCTTAGATCATGTCAACGTTCTTCACAAGTTAAAACTTAAAAAACTTTCCATACACACCTCATTTTTCATATGTGTATAAACTCAAAAGAACACTCACATTATGATGCTGAAACACACTTAACACATCTTAACGCAAACAAACTCTTTTAATGCACATTCATTGTATTTTTCCAATACTTTCACTCGCAACACAGATTACATCCATTAACACCACTAATACTCCTCCTTTAAAACAGGACTTATCACTTGTAACATAAACACATTCCAATCCAAACCCCCACACACATCAACACGACCTCACATCACACAGATTCATATATACCATCTATTCATATCCTTTCCTTCCCCCACAGGGACATCCAAGTGTGGAGCCTCTTCACACTATTTTTAGATGTGTTAAAAGAATTGCGTTTTTAAGATGCCACGGCCCGCTAATTTTACATTTATTTACATTTCAATGTATAAATAACAAAAAACATCTTAGAAAAGGACATTTCAAACATGTAAAAGATGAAAACTGTAAACACAACAATATTAAAAAGAATATTAAAAAGAAAGTTTATAACAAATAATGTTAAGATCACTAAAGTTCAAATTCTAATTGCCTATAAACCAATATACAACCCTTTTCTCATAAACTTTTCTTCTTCCCCTATTTCACACACAAAATGTTGAAAGAAAATTGGATCTCTTTACCTTTGATATGAAACAACTTCCCCTGAATTAGAAAACAAAATATCTCAAAATACGTTAATACTTTACAATTTAATGTAGTGATAAAAGTGTTAACAGAATATATAAATTCATCCAATTATAGAATTAATCCAAGAAATAGCAAAGCTAAACAAAAGAAAATTTTTAAATAGAACAAATATAATTTTTGCTTCCCCATATACTTTTTTTAATAAAATCAAAAAAATCTATTTATTGATGAAATTTAAGGTAATTACTAACAGATAACTTAAATTCATTTCAAATTTTCGCAATGTCAAAACACGGAGACAGATTTGCACTAAAATTTAACCCCCCAGCACTCGAACATTTTCATTAAACACATTTCTTAATCCATATTCTTTTTCTTTGCCTCTCATTTTAACCAAATATATCAAGATTTAAAAATGCACACATTATTAAGGTTATTGCATACATCTTAAACTTTGAAACAACACCATTCATTGCAAGTATAATCCTTATCCTTACAAAACACCCTACACTCTTGAAGCAGGAATCTAAACCTTACTTTCCTTCCCAAATTGTAGCTTCTATCTCATGTCCCGGGAACCAACCCAGATTTATCTCCAGTAATTTATTTTACCTTCCTCAAGGTTGCACTCCAGTATCAGATAGATACATCTTCAGATCTCCTTCCCATTCTTCGTTCCAAACAAGTCTGATTTCAAAAGATTCGTAACTTCCTGAATCTTCACCTGTTCATCCACATTTTTGTAACTTTTCAAACTTCCAGGTTGAAATTAAAACCATTATATCCTCAGTGGGATACTTCATTAGAACCCACCTCTTCAAACCCTCCTGCAACAATTGCATAGTTCAATTACCTTTTCTTTTCACTGGCAGGGGGAACTCTTTAACAATGAATTTATTTGTTAAAGATTATATGAAAAGGAAAATTAGAGATATCTATTTCTCCTTTTCATTATCAGTTTATCTTCAATCCGAAGACTTTCAGATAAATTGTATATCACTATTTTCTTTCTTCTATATCTATTTTTTTTTCTCACGTAAGCTCAAAAATCGCTTATCACACTTTCAAAGTTCGCATTTTGTTAAATTTTGTTATTTGCTCTAGACTATCTTATTTTTATTTTCATAAACTCTGATATCAAAATCTGAAGTTCAAATTCCCTCCACCTCTCCCGCGTCCTCCTCGACCCCAAAAGTAATTCCTTTAGATTTCCCAAAAATTATTATTTCTTAAGCAATGGTACCGATAAGTTCTTTTATAAAATCGGTTTCCTCTTAGTGATTTTCTGGTAAGTCTATATTTGATTTTTTTTATACATTTTATTCTTCCACACGACTTTTACATTTCAGGTGTAAATATTTTAGTTTAACAGTTTTTGGTATTATAGAAATTTCGTCCACAAAATACTTCGTTGGAATTTTTGATTTTTTTTTTAAATTCCCTTTTTATTTTTTTAGAATTTTCAAAGTTTTATTTTCTTTATTTTATTTTTAAAGACACAGTGAGATTTGGTTTATAAGTTTTCCGTTACTACAGGAACTAGACAACGTTAACCAAACTAAATTTTTTTAATATTTTTCTTCTTGCGTTATCCCCAACATTTTTGAATAAACACCCTCGCGAGCTTTATTTCCAAAGTGAATATAAATTTTTGTCACCTCAAATTCAGGTCCGATTTTCTTTTTTTAAACCACTTAGTTACATTTATTTTTGCACCTGACCCCTTTTATTAGTGACCTACGAATTTCCACTCTGCTCTTATGTTAATTTATATGTATTTTCTTCCCCTTTGTGATAGTCTTATCGAGCTCCATCCTATCCACTTGTATCTAAACTTTTAATGTAAAGTTTTTGGTAAATATTTCCTGGCCTTTTTAAGCTTTTATACGCGATATTTCCCTACTAGTCTTAAGAGTGAGGCCCTAAATTCTAATAGCCATAAGAACCACATTTTTGTCTTCCCACGAATAATAATAATAATAACGCCAGCGAAAATGATATTAATAATAATAATAATAATAATAATAATAATAATAATAATAATAATAATAATAATAATAATAATAATAATAATAATAACACAACTAATAATAATAATAATAATAATAATAATAATAATAATAATAATAATAATAATAATAATAATAATAAAAATAATAGTAATAATTGTTATGCACAAATGATACGATGATGAAATTATTGCCCTAGAGCCTGGACCTTGCTTTTATATTCGATTTAGTTTTTGTTTCAAATTTTATATAATTTTTGCACCCTTTTTAAACGTTCATTTCACCTCAAGAATATTACGCTAATTTCCTCCCATTTTTTTTTCTCATTTTATATCAAGCCCCTCGCTCACTCTTGTTTAATGATTAAATATCTTACTTGCTATCGGAATTTACATTACCACAATGACATAACATACACTACATTTCAACCACAAATAAAAATCTCAACTTAAAATTTTTATAGTTTTTTTTTGTTTGTAAATTATTATATAGTAACTTGGCTTCAAATTTTTGTTTTATTGAAATTTTTCCTAATGTAATTTTGCATCAGGAAAGATACTTTATTTTCACTTATTTTTAAAATTTAAAGTGACACACTTTATGTCATATATCTTTGAGAATATTTTGTTTAAATGTATCAACCCTAGTAGAGATTTTATTTCATTTTAATTTTTAAAGTTCACAGAGTCATATCTTGTCAAAACTTTTTAAGAAAAATTAGCTTAAAATTTTATTGCTATAATACATGATTGATCGTTTCAATAATGTTAACTTTTTATTTACAATTATGTATTTAGTCATCTAGAGAAGACACTAAAATTTAACTTAAATTTTCATTACTTGTTGTAACATGTTAAGAAATTTTGTTAACTTTAACAGTGTCTCATGTCATACATTTAATAATCTTTTTCACAAAATGTTAAAATGTATTTTTTTGTCTGCTCACGTTGGATTTTTTTATTTATAATTTTTTTCTTGTTTTAGGCACCTTTGTTGTAGCGGACCCTTTTGTAACGGACCTTCTTTTATGGCGGATTTTTTTTATAGCTGAATTTATAACGCAACTTTTTACTGTGGATACTTATGTCGAAAAGTACTCTAAAATAAATGATAATGAATTGTATAAAAATTCTGATAGCCAGCAGGATAGCGCCTTTTCTCCTATACCTGGCCTTAACCTTTGAAATCGCCCTCTAGAAGTTGATGTTGTACATTATTGGCCGAAATATATATATATATTATATATATATATATATATATATATATAGATTATTATATATATATATATAATATAATATATATATATATTATATATAACTATATATATATATATATAATATAAATATATATATATTATAGTAATATATATATATATATATATACTATATATATATATACAATATATAATATATAAATATATATATATATATTTTTTTTTTTTTTTTTTTTTTTTTACAGTAAACACCACGCTCACGGGGCAGAGCCCAATCTAGGCAGAGGGGGTGCTGCCTCAATTTTAAAGTCTGAGCAAGACGGAGCCAAGAGAGAATAGCTCACACAACACGACCGACCAGGGACGAACCTGGGTCTTTCGCTTAGTGGGCGCAGTGCTCTAAACAGCTGAGCTACCGTACGCAGTTTTGCGTGCTTTACTCATCCCTTCCTTGACCTATACGAGCGACTCCGCTGAATGTACAAGGAAAATCTTCATAATGAACAAAATGCGCCATTAAACTTCAATCCTTTTAAGAGAGAGAAATTGAAAAAGAAGTACTCAGCTCCAATCAATCCACAATCAAATACGAAGAAATCCTCCTTTATATATAGCTCATTTCGGCGGTGAATTCATACTTTCTTACAAGAATTTTAATTACATAACAGTTTTTATTATTGTAAAAATAATGATATTTCTTACTTAGAGTTTTCAAAAGAAGTAAATCTAAAATTTTCAGTTATGATTTTAAAATGCTTTATTTTAAAGAAAAAGAATTTGATTTAAAATTTTGGAGCTTCACCATTTCATTTAACTTATGTTAGTATATATTCTTATTCCGAAGTTAATTTTATTAAAAATTTCAAAATCAGGCTACTTAGTTAATTTTGTAAACTACCGCTATCTTCAGTTTCCTTCTATTCATTCTTGAAACTGTTTTTTTCTCAATGGCGTAAATTTCCAAACCTTTGCTTTTATCTCTTGCAGATTTGAGTCATTCTCTCTTAAATTTCTTTCTTCTGAGTCCTCTCTTCAATTCCTCCCCTCTGTTTTTAGTGCGTATCAAGACGGCAGTCAGATATTTATATATAATATATAATATATATATTATAATATATATATAGAAAAAATAATATATATATGGTATTATATATTATATATATATTATAATATATATATATATATAATATTATATAATATACTATATATTATATAGTATATATATTATATAATAATATATTATATATATATATATATATCAGACAAATAAAACACAAACAAATTAAGCAGGCTCCAAAATTTCCCTTAATTCATATTTTCTCCTTTTCTTTGGTCAAATAAATGGATATAACTCTTAAACTACATAAATACCCAAAATAAATTTTTATTTATAATGAAGTATACATATATACCAATGATCAAGTCAAGTTACAAAAAAATTGGTTGATACATTATTTGACCTTTTCAAGGTCAAAGGTCAATGAAAGGTCAACTTTTTTTTTTGACCTCCTAGAGTAAATATGCATAGAGTAAATGTTGTTGCCCAACTTAAGAGCTTCAAAACTGTGCAAGAAGCAACTCTGTAGGTGCTTTAGTTCCGGAGATATTGAATGTTGACCTTTAACTGGTTTTGCAAAAATGCACATTTTGACCTAACTTTAGGAGGTCATAACTCTGCAACCGAATGACCTACAGCATTGAGACAAATACCATTGAACTTCTCTCATTGAGCTTTACATGTATAGCAATTTTCAGTAAAATCGGAGAGGGTCATGAAAATTTTGCCAAAATTTTGGTTGAACTGGTATGGAATTACTCTATAGTACCATACTTTGCCTGATACTTATTGGGAGTATCCCAAAGTACGGTATTGGTATTAGAATACCAGTTCCTACTAGCCTAACAGAAATCAGACAGAGCCTTCGGCCGAAGCCGAAGTTTGAATTTTATTGAACGAACTTCAATGTTACATACATTCTCATTTCTGAGATACCCTGAGAAATACAGAATCGAGGTCTTCGCACCGATGCTCCTTTCCGCTGAGGCTATGCTATTTTTTCCCTTAGGGTCTATTTCGCGATAGTGCACATATTTACCACTGGTGCAATAATATTGCCTAACACTGGTTTGTACAATTAGTATAATAAACGATTATTATATTTAGTTACATAATAATAGACTTGATAACGTACCTTTGTAATTTAGGTGAGAAGCTGCGTGAATGCAGCCGAAAACCTAGGCTACGACTCTAGGCAATAAAACTGACCAGGACAAAGAAATGCTTGAAGTCTTGTCGACAATGCACTACCCCCTTCAGTGTGCGTGGAAAGATTCCTTCTCGACATCCGGATTGGAACGAGAAGCCCCAGTATTGCCAGCGATTCCTTCTTCACCGTAGAGCGCATCTTCTGGGCATGCTTCGAGTAAAATTTTGGCAATCAGTTCTTGAAGGAATTGAGGAGGCTGGAGAATCAGGAGGGGGAAGGTGGAGAAGGAATTGAATACCTGGAGGGGTGGTGGAAGTTTTCGAGGTCAGGCCTCTAGAAAAAAGCTGAACCTTAGACGGTCGATGCATACGACCTCTGTTCGCGTCTAGGACGTTGATTGGTGAAGAATTTACCGCCCTGCTAAAGACCTTAAATGGGCTGTCATACGAGGCTGTAAAACAGTCTACGTGAGCGTCGCGGCAAACGAAAAACATGGCGTGCCATGTGGTCAATTCTCTCGGAACGAAAGAAGTGGATTGTTCTAGCGTGTCTGGAAGGTGCATGGTCTCCATGACACAGCATAGTCTTCAAGCGGTGAAGTAGGAGAGAGGATTCCGACGAAGCGTGAAGTGAAGATTGAATGTAAGGAATTGACCTTAGGCAAGCATTAGGAGAGCCATAGACTTAGTTCGCTGCTGTGCATTTGAAGATCTCCCTTGAGGGCGGAGGGGATTCCCAAAAGTACAAAAGGAAAGACTCATTCAGTGGATTGTTGAGTATGGGCTGAGAAAGATGCCTTGAGGATTACGATATTTTCTCTGCATCCCATTGGAAACCGGATGAAAGCTAGGTGGGTTCCTGTTCGCTCAGAACCCTGGAGGCACATCAATCTCTCCAAAGGAAATCTTCAAATTGTTCTACCTTGATCTGTGGTCACAGTAAGCCGAAACGCGCAACCCAGTGAGTCATGAAAGCTTATAGCTGCACTTCGGCAAGTGGTGCGATTTTGAGGGAATGGCTTCTGCGCAGCCGCAGTTGAAGCGTGTCAACACATGTAAGGAATATGAAACCATCAGAAGGGAGCGGAAGGGAAACAATGTCGATATGCTACTTTCTCAAACCGTTATCCAGGGCTGAGAAAACTTCCCGAGGAGCTGCTGATGTTGTCGGGCACCTTAGAACGCTGACAAGGAAGGCATTCACGAGTCCACTTGCGTACATCGGTATTAACACCGGGCCACACAAAGCGGGCCGTAACCAGCATTTGAGAGGCCGCAATACTGGAGTGAAGAGCAAGAAAAGCAGGAGGAACGAAAGAACGAGGAGCATCAGTAGACGTGTCACAGAGGAGTTTCTTCTGAATGCCCGGAAGAGAAATCCACCTGCGTTGCAGAGAAGAGTCCTGGGGAAGAGAGGGTTCTTCTGATGACTGTGCAGTGGCCATGTCCTCGTAGTTGATGCTGGGGAGTGAAGATATGGAGGTAATATCGATGCGTGAAAGTGCATCAGCCATGAGATTACCCGTACCTGGGACGTGACGGATGTCTGTCGTAAACTGCGAAACACATTCCATATGACAAGCTTCCCTCGGCGATTGTCGTTCATTTCAAGATGCCATGGCGAAAGTGATTTGCTTGTGATCTGTAAAAATATAAAATTCCCGGCCTTCCAGAAAGTATCTGAGTGTTTGACTTCCAGCTAGCTTGCCAGCAGTTCTCTGCCGAAGGGCGCTTGCCAGCGGGTTTCAGCAGGTATAGCTTACTTCGAGAAGGAAGCACAGAGGAAGACAAGAATCATCAGGTGTTTGCTCCAGGATGCCTCCGACCGAAAATCAAGGATCACCTGAACGCGAATTGCTTTGCAGAAGTCCTGTGGGTGGACAAGGAAAGTGGCGATCCGCGAGTGCGTCTTTTTGCAGAAGGTAAAGCAATACGCCTTTTTTCGTCCACATCTACCCTTGACCGAGCACACCTCTTTTCTTCGGCGGAGGAGCTCTGTGAAGGACGAAGGACAGCAGCTGCAGCAGGTAGAAAGCGATGGTAGTAGCTCAGCATCCCGAGAAGCTGTTTCAGTTTCTTCTACGTCTCGGGTAAAGAAAAAAGCACGAATGGCGGCAACACGCTCCTGGAGGGGGCGAACACCTTCAGAAGAGACTGTGTGACCAAGAAACGTGAGATTAGGTACACGCCAAAGGAACTTCTCCGGCTGATGCGGCTACCGTATTTCGTCTAGTTCTGGAGAAGACTCTCGCGATGTTGGAAAGCCTATAAGCAAGTGCGTCGATGTAGTCAAAACAGGCAAGCGGTAGCCCTCTCAAGACAGTCTCAATGAACCGCTGCGAAAGTCTGAGCAGCAATTCCGTAAACCGAAGGCGGTGTTCTCAAGATCTTAAAAGTCCAGAAAGGTTTAATCACGTCAGTCTTGTAACATCCTCGTGCTACAGCGATCTGATGATTAGCGTGGACCAGATCGGAAGTTTGGAAAATATTGTAGCACCACTGAGGTGGGAGTTACGTGAAAGACTGGTTGTGAGGGACGGGATAGCGATCTGGGACAGTGATCGCATTGAGAGCACCTAAAATTTCCACAGGGGCAGCTTTAGGATAAGGTTGTATAGGGTTCAGCCCAGCCTCTTGAAAGGTCGACGATTCCCAGCTCAAGCAAGATGTGATCAAACTTAGCACGAGCGATCTTCAGCTTCTCCGGGGCGAGGCGTGCGAGCGTGAGAAGGTCGGAGGACCTGTGTCTTTATGTGATGGAGGAGTGAAGGAAAGTCCTTCTTGCAGGAGAAAAGAGGAAGGGAAGAAGAATATGTTGCGAGGATGAAAACAGCGGAGAAGTTCTCTACTCGCAGAAGGAGAGATGTTTTCCCTTGGAGAAAGGATTGGGTGGTGCATCCACCAAGCGTTGTTGGTTCCGAAGTTCCACCAGTAGGTGTGAAATGGTTCAAAAAAAATCTGCGCCGATAAATCGGGTTGAGTGACTGCGGAAAAATGTTGAAAAACTCATCGAAAAAACCAGCCTGAGGGAAACGTCGAGGGTGCATGAACGCTTCATCGTAAGTACCAATGGTTAGTACCGTTCGCGGGCGCACTGGAAAACGGGTAGGTGAGAACCGGGAGAGGACTAGCGCTATTTGGCAATAGAGACCTAAAAATCTCTGTTCCTGTATCGATAAAGGTATTGGTGCTTGGTTGGATGGTCGAAAACACGCAGAAGGTGGGCAAAGCAGGGGAGCCAGTGTCCTGTTATCGTCCTAAGGATTGACTGCAGAGGTTTACCTGGAAGATGTGCACGGCTGAACACATTTCCGGGCATGCTCCTGGAAGGTGCGGTGATAGTAACACTCCCCAGCGGTCCTCCTGGCGGAGGGGTGACCTTACACGGGGGGTGTTAGTGCGATGCGGGGTGGGGGAGCGATTGCGGAGGGTGAGGAGGCGTAAATCCACCATGCATAAGCCTTCGACATTTTCCTTCCAGCGGGGCAACCTGTCCTTTGAGAACGGGAGAACTGAGAAGATCCTGAAGGAGCGATGGAAGGCATCAGATATGAGCAAGTTGTAGCAGGCAAGTGAATTGAGGGCTTAAAACGGTAGAGTAACAGAATGGAGAGAATTAGAAACAAACGTGAGGATGCTGGCACCACATGGACACGGTCATTTGCCAAAGCAAAGGCCACAGGACAAAGCGGGATCAGTGGTGGCCACTATGCTTTGAACTTGTGGGGGCAACTTTTGCACGAAAAGTTGCCAGAGTATGGCCTCCTCCCTTGGGAGGATTGGAATCCCGAGCTGTGAAATTGCATCGTAGATAACAGCTCTGTAGGGGTCCTGTCTCCTAAGGACTTACCCCTCAGAAATTGCTCCAACTTATCCTCCATAGAAGATGAAAGGCGTGTAAGGGCACTTCTGTCAAGGAAGTAAGGGGTAGAAGAGGTGGAAGCTGTGGCCAGAGCGTCTCTTACCTTCATGAGGGGACCCCTTTGGCAGGGCACCCAACAGCAGGTTGTACTTCTGAAGATTGGTATAGTCTTCATGGAAAGCGGCTTCTATCTGCAGGAGTCACATATCAGGTGTTTGGGAAATAAAGGCAGGGAAAGGACCGGTGAAAGCCATTTTGTGGGACAGAAGAGAGGAAGACAGAGAATACAGTATGAAAAAGGAAGATTCCTTGGCTAAACGTAGGTACGTGTGTCTATGTGAGCGGTTGATAAATACAGCTATACCACTACAAGACCAGTGTTGGCGAATGCAAATATACATAGGACATATGCGTATGTAATAAAATTATGGAGATAATAATAAAAATAATACTAATAATAAAAATGTAAATATTGAAAAAATAACAATAATAATAATAATGGTAAAAAATTGTGTTAAATAAAAATATTTAAATTAAAATTACGAATAAAATTAAAAAATATATATATATCTTTTAGACTTGCTTGTGCAAGTTGTGGGGTGTATTGCTTGGAGAACGGACTGTTGAATCCCTAAGAGTCTGTTGATGGTAGTTGTTGCTTTTAACTACTGCGGCAGGTGCGAAGAGGTATGTAACTGAACAACCGAAGATGTCTCCACATCCAAGGGAGACTGAAGAGCCAAGGTCACCAATGTAGACTACGTGATTTAGTCCACTACAATACTGGAAGGTTGATTGAAAGTTCATATGGCAAAATATCAACATTTATTGAGGTTGCTCAGTTATGGGTCTATGGACACCCCTTTCAAGATAGGATCCTTGTCTTAGCTGGATCCAATCCAGAATAAAACTTGAACCCAGGCTGGAAATAAAAGGGAGAAATACATGTTAGTCTGGAAGGTAATATAACTGCAATGTAATCCATCTTGATGAAAAAATACTAGTAAATTCTCCCCAGGATATATCCAATTGCACTATATCGTACACACGCATGTAGTACCGTACTTTGGCTGATACTTGTTGAGAGTATTCAAAAGTACGGTATCGGTATTAGACTAGTATACCAGTTCTTTCTACTAGCCTAGCAAAAATTGGATAGAGCCTTCGGCCGATGCCAAAGCTCCCAGTTTTATGAAAGTATCATAAAGTAAATGTTACAATTTACTTAACGATACTAATATACACACCCCTGTAAATAGTAACCCCCTAAAAAATTCCCAGTCATCGTTTAACAAATCTCTTTCCAAACCAAAAGATTTATAATACAAAATTCAAGGCTACCTCTCACACTTTAAATTTACGCTATCACCCGAAGATCCATAAAGAAAAACACCTTTGCGGCCCCATAATTCTCCAACATCAATTAGTCATCACCGCAGAAACCTCTCAAAATGGCTTTCATTACAGTTAAAAAACCCTCATGGAAATATCACCTTGGTGAATAAAAAAACTCAGAACACTTCATTCATTTAATTCATAACAAATACCTTTCGAACTATAATGTTGTCAGTTTTGATGTAATATCCCGTTTCACTAAAGTTCCCGTAAATCTCACCATAGATTTACTTGAATATCATCTAACACGTCATAATATCCCCCTACAACAAAGTTCTCTATTATAAAACAACTAGTTTACCTCACACTCGGATCACTCTATTTTGTTTCAACTTTCTAGATAAATTAGTAACAAACCTCCGGATTATGCATGGGTTCATCACTATCCCCAGTTTTCAGTAACATCTTCATGGAGTTAATAGAAACTTACCACATATTACCACAATTTCCCTCCATAGGCTGGTACCGTTACGTTGACGATGTTTTTTCAT
The DNA here is from genome assembly GCA_015478945.1 of Trachelipus rathkii. Lineage (NCBI taxonomy): Eukaryota > Metazoa > Arthropoda > Malacostraca > Isopoda > Trachelipodidae > Trachelipus > Trachelipus rathkii. Next base: position 58,095 of record JABUQX010022460.1, on the reverse strand, counting down.
TTATCCCAAGGGAAATAAATCTTAACACAATCTTTACCTTTATTAATAATATACATACAGATATAAAAATTTACAATGAAAACCGCAAATAACAATACAATAAACTTCCTGGATTTACCTATTTCATGGACACAAGATAACCTGCCATCTTTCAAAATTTATCGAAAACCAACCTCTAACCCTTCATATATAGATTGGTTCTCGGCTCACGACACTTCCACCAAAACAGCAGTACTCAGTAACCTTTTCCTTCGTGCCTTTAAATTTTGTAGCCCCAACATCTGCAAACTGAAATCAAAACACTAAAAAACATATTTCTATAAATTAAACTACCGCCAGGGAATATCATCACAAAGTCGTATTCAGAAGCAAACATAAAAAATATTTACAACTAACCTAATAATTACTCAGATATACAAACAATAGTTACCCGTACTCAATCATTACGCTAATCTTAATATTATCCGATAACTAGTATACCTGTAAACACCGGTAATAAATACATGTTAATCTAAGTAACATAACCCTTAACGTCATCACTTAAACCTACTAACAACACCAAAACACCGATGTCAGCAAATCTATTACTATTTCTTGCCAACAACTTGCCCAATATATAAAGTACAGTTAGGTCGAACTACCATAATTTCAATAATAGATTATATCGAACTATTTAGATTATACTCTATGCATCAAAAACAGATTTAAAGGTTATTGGGACGAAACAGTCCTCCTCTCTTAGTCTAAACATTAGACAAATAAACATACCACACAAATAACATACCACCGGCCACTATCAAAAAACACTTTCAAAACACAGAATGATATAAAAAATTTATCGAATCCCTTGCTCATTCAAAAACATCTACATATTTTAATGATGCAGCAAACAGATTGGCAGAATCTAGTTTAGAGTGGAAACAATCTAAATATGGTTATTCAATATGTGACATTCAGATGTCACTTCTGCTAAGTTTAGCTGCAACAAAATGTTATAGAACATTGGTTACGTGATTCTTTTCGGGTCTTTCCTTTGTGTCATGCAGGTTGTTTTTCTTGTGTTTTGGATTAGATTGGTCGCGTATGGTATTGGGTTTGTTAAACGTGTTAGTTTGGCGTTATTTTCTATGTTTCTGCCTATTGATAATGCCTGACGCTAAAATCATCGATCATCCACATAGGTCCACTATTAACATATGCAACACCTGCGCAAGTACTACAATAGTCTGTCCTCCGCGACCACATGGTGACACCTCCATCATACTTGACGACGCTCAGCCGCAACAAATCACTAACCGTACGCCGACCACATGCTACTTTATGACCCGAGAATGTGTCACACAAATACCTCAACATAGATTCCGGAGCACAGCTGTTGCTCCGCCATCCTATTACAAACCTCAGACACAAACGACGTCATTGTGGTCCCGATCAAAGCTATGTATTTTTTGTTGTGTGTGTTGTTCCATTTTGTATATAAGTTATTGCCAATCTACACCATAATGAAATAGAACCAAGAGGCTCAGAATATAAAAAAGTTAGCTAAATTTTTGTAATATTTAATTTTTTGTAATAAACTTTTAGTTTGGCCCAAACGATGTTTCTCGAGTATGAGCACGAAAGCTTGACGTTCATTCTTCTATCTTGAATCTATGTGTATATTTATAATTATTGTCTCATATGTAATTAGACGATTAAAATATCTAATCTGGACTCAGGTGCTTTCATCGTGACTTCATTTGATTAGAACCTCAAGGGGGAATAGGCATATATGTATACATGTCTATTTAGTTATAGTATACTTATACTAGACCTGATGGTCTTACTACTTTATACTAGTCTTAGACATAGTGATCAGTAGTTTATTAATGTTATGTTATTATATATTTATATATATTATATTTAGTATGTGTATTATCATAGTTAATATATTATATATTATTATTATATTATATATATTATATATTATAATTATATATATAATATATTTATATATATATATATATATATATATATAATATATATATTATATCATATAATCAGAGGCGACTCTGCACTCGTGTTACTCGTGCTCAGCACGATCGAGTTGACATTATAGAAACTATCTATTTTGCCAAATTTCATAAATGTTACGTAAATTATTCTTTTATTTTTGTAAAGTTGGTAAAAAATGAAATTATACTATATAAATATATAAATTATGCGAAATGTAAAGGAAAGGAAGAATACAGCCGCCATTTAAATTACGTTTTAACACATTAAAAAATAGGACTAACCAGTGCCCAAAGCAATTGGCGGATATTCATCATTTAGTGAAAATTTAAGGAGTATTAAAATTATTAAATTACAGTATTTCAGTCATAAAAATGGTTTAAATACTATACATAATTAAATTAATTATTTTATTAACAAAAAATATTTAAAAAAAAGAAATTTAAAATTAATAAAAATTATTACTAAAGATATTTTAGAATTATAAGTAAATAAATACAAGTAGCTTGAAATATTATGAAAATTAAAGTTAGTCATAGAATTAGCTATGAAGAATCGTTCACCAATAAAAAGAAAAACATAATTGTAATGGATAATCAAGTATTTTATTATGATATACATATATATATATATATTATTATATATAATATATTATTTATATTAGTTTATTATTATATTTATTTATATATAGTATATATATAATATATATGTATATTATTATATATATTTATATATATATATATATATATTATAGTATATATTATATATATATAGATGAGTGAGAGTGACTTTAAAAAATTGGATATTTAAAAACCTTCTTAGCCAATCTATCATTATTCATTCTATAATATGCAAATATTTCTTCTCTTCTTCTCATTCATTATATTTATTTCATTTATTATATAGAAGAGACGCACAATATCCTAGCCCTGGAAAAGAGTAACACCTAAAACATAAGGTTTACTTCGAAAGGCGATTATTGTCAGAAAAAGGTTCTTTTTTTTTACTACTGCTATTGTTGTAAGACTTGTTGCTATTGATAATATTGTTGTGCACAACAGAACAATTGTTCTGGAACGGATTGTTCCATTTTTTGATAATAATTTATATCCTTATTTCATGTGGGTTTGTGCCGCTTTCAAGAAACCGAAGAAAAGCGGATTGAAAAGAAGTGAGACCTAAAGACAGACAAACGGTTAAGAAAAATATCCCGGTCTTTTATGTAACCTCGTTTTCTTCAAACCCTTCAAACTAAGGCATGTGATTAAGGAAGTCTTTACTTACAAAACTAACTAGAAGGAAGGAGATGCAACTACGTCTCCCCCATAGAAAAGCAACAACTTTTCTAAATATGATCAATAACAGAGTTGCACAGGGTAGAGATATTGTTCGTCTCAACATTCTTTCATTATAATTTTATCATTATTTATTCATTGCTCATTCATAATCATTAAATTACATTAATTAACAAATATTCTGTTATTTGTTGCTAGGCGTTGGATAATCCGGGCAATGGATTAATCATGGCAACAAGCATTATCTATTACGACAACGTTAGCTGTCTCATGATTTAAAACTATAACTATTTCTTTATATATATGATAAGTTTAATAAAAATTTCTTTCTCTTTTTTCTCTCCTCTCTCTGTACTTCGCCCTTCAATAAACTTAAACTGGGATCGGGCTTTTAATCGAGAGACCTTAGATGAAATTCATTATTCAGATATCAAAATAATTTTTACAAAATTTAATTAGAAAAGTTGATCTTATTTCATCTTTATTTTTTCTCTCGATTGAGTGCGTACGGTCCTTGTTTGTTTTGTTATCACAATAGGAAATTTAAGAGATTGTCAAGTTTAAATTTAAATTATTTTGTAGTCTATAAAGATCATTTTCTAAAATAATAATAATGGCTGAAATAAAATCAGAATGGCTTGTAGAAATTTCGCAGGTTAAACCTAGCGAAAATCTTTCCGCAGAAAAAATTGCCGAAACTATTGAAAAGTGTAAATTAGAAACGAGAGAGTTTATTCTCAAACGCGCTTCTTGTAAGCGAAAAATAACAAATGCTCTTAAAACTATTAATAAGTTTAATGTTGACACGCAAACTAAATTGGATGAAAACACAAAAATTGCTTTGTTTTCGATCAAGGAAAATTTAGAGTTAATTATGCTGATAAATGAATCTATAATGCAAGTTTATAGTAAATACGATTTATTTGTTTTAGATGAATCTTTGTTTGGTAGAGAGATAGATGGGCAATTTGAGTATCAAAATGATATTAAAATTAAAATCAGTAGAGTAGAAAATTTAGCAAAAATTAATGAACAACATATTCATAATAATGCTTCAAATGAAAATGCTTTGCCATTAAAACGTGAACCTAACCCTCCTGCATTGGAAATGCATAATTTTTCACGGCAATGAGGATAGGGACAAATTTTGTAATTTCATTCTTTCACAGGTTCGATTAATTTAATTAGGATGTAATCTTCACATGACCTGATAAAGGCTAAATTGTCAGTTATCTTAATCATAGTGTTGCAAAGAGTTATGCTTTTCAGTGTCACTTCAGCATTTAAGTTAGTTATACAATGAAAATTATGCCATAGCTTTTAAACCTTTCCTAAAAAAGGAGTTTTGTAAGTATACTGTTCGTTTATATAGTAGATGAAATGATATAACTTAAAATTCACTCGCTGCTCCCAATTATTGATGAATATCAGTATGGAAGCACGCAGCATGTTAAATGACGTCAGAGCTATGACATACGATTTACAAAATTTCAACTTAGATTTTTTCATTCCCGAAACTCCGGGTTGCGTATTATTAAGTAATATAGTTTCAGCAAACTTCCTGTTTCCTTAAAACGAGAACTTGTTAATAAATGTAATTCAATGTACCCATCTATTAATCACATTTTTGACTATTCATTTGAAATATTAAAAATATTTTCTAGAACAAATTTCAGAAACCTTTTTTTGCTAATAAAACTTATTTCCAAAATAAAAATTCAAGTATCGTAAAAGCTAAATCCCAAAATAAAACTAATGTTAATTTTAGTAGTAATAGGGAAGAAGTTGTAGCTGAAAACCAGCGTTAATTGTAGTACTAAAAAAGATTTGCAAATTGTTCATAGAAGAACGATTCTATGTTGAATGTTTAAAAATTATGACCAATAAAGAGCGAGTGCTCAATGTAAGAGTTCGGCGGGTGTTGTTACCAGATGTAGTCAGTGATAAACCACCTTGCTTCTCATGTATGGTCTTTCAAGAATAAATTACGTTATCCTTTGTTCAATTTGTAATTCTCACTCTCATATTTTAGCTTTATGTTAGTAAATCTCTTCTAGCAGATTGTGAGAAAAAGGCGTGGAGCAGGAAGGGTAGAAACATCAAATCAAAGATATCAGGGAAAAACTTGTAAGTAATATTGCAATAAATATTGGGGAGGCTGCTATGCAGCAAAATTTGGTACCTACAATGTCTTTAAAAACTTCAAAAAAAAAATAAAAATGCTATTTTACATTGTGTCACAGATTTAGGATCACAATGTAGTTTTTTAAAGCCTAGTGTTTTGCGGAAACTGCAAATTGATGAAAACAGTGTAAAAGATAGTACTAATGAAATAAAAACATTTTTAGGGTCACATCATAAAATATTAAAAAGGGTCTGCATAGACACTCATATAGAAGATAAAATTTTAAAGCTTCCTTTTTTTATTGATGACGTAGATCTTAACTTTTCAGTGAAAGGTTTGGATCAGGCTGTTCATGACATGAAAATGAGTAAGTATAAATTATCTAATAAATTTCTCACAAACGTACGAAATGACAAATTTGAAAATATCGAAGGATTAATAGGGGTCGATATTTTACAGTATTATAGCAAGTTTACTTTTACCAAATGCATGAAAGGTACAGCTATCGAGGTAAGTGATGGTTTGATTCCCTTAGGGGATATCAGAAATTTCTTAAATGAAGATCAGTCAAATATAACTGATCATGAAACTGCATTTCAGGAAGAGTCGCCTGTGTCCATGACTAGGTTTATGATATCAATCGTATTTTTATAGCAAAATAATCAAACTCCAACTGTGACATCCAAAAAATAATAGCAATAATTGTTCTAAGTTAGTAATGACATTATAAATCCTATTATTTCTTATTTCAATCCTCTGAATTTTGTAAAAAATAAACCAGACTTAGATTTAGGTTTGGAAAATTTATATAGTTTAGAATCCATAGGTATTGTCGATAGTAATGATATCAGCGATATCGATAAAAAACTCATACACGAGTTTGAAAAGGGAATAGAGCTGCGTGATGATAGTCATTATTATGTAGAGTTACCTTGGTACAAGGACAAAATTAACAAAGTACCTTCTAACTACCACGTAGCCATTTCAGCAGTAAAGCGAGTGTATAAAAAATTTAAAAGATCGTGATTTAATCGATCGATATTCTGAAGTATTCACACAACAATTAAATGAAGGTGTAATCGAAAAAATAAATGTGCTTCCTGACCAAATAAAAAATTATGTCTGGGTACCACACAGACCAATAATAAAGGAAGTACAACAGATAACTACTAAGGTCAGACCGGTATTTAATTGTAGCCTTAAAACAGACTCAAATCCATCTCTGAATGAAGCTGCATTTCCGGGCATTGATCTTATGAGTTCTTTATTTAAAATATTATGTAATTTTAGAAGTAACAAATATATTATCGTTTCAGATGTAAAATCTGCCTTCCTTCAGATCAGATTAAAATTAGAAGAAGACAAAAATCGATTGGCATTCCTATGGTATGATAAAAATCAAGAATTAATCGCATATCGATATGCCACGATTATTTTTGGTATGGCTTCTTCTCCATTCATCTTGAATTACGTCATCAAATATCACACAGATAAGTATACTAATGATCTTTGTTCTTATGTTTTAAAAAATTTTCTTTATGTAGACAATCTCATTTATAGTCATTCTGATGAAACCATTCTTGAAACCCTTTACAGAGAATCGGTTGAAAGGATGGAAGAGGGTGGATTCTATTTACGTTCCTGGAATACGAATCATAAAAGACTCAAAGACCTCATGATAGAAGACGACCGTGCTGAGATGCATGGTTGTGAAAACGAAAGAATTTTGGGATATCTATATAATATGGAAGCGGATACAATGGCTCTTGATGATTTCAACATAGCAGGTAGTATCAAAACTAAACGTGAGTTATTGTCCCAAATATCCAAGGTTTTGATCCCCTGTCATTATTTTTGCCTGTAACTATAAAGGGTAGGCTTCTGATGAGACAAACCTGGCAGGTTCAGACTCAATGGGATGAAAGGGTAAGTTCCGATATTTCTGCACAATATCGAAAATTGAGTAACGATTTGATCTTGCTTAAAAATCTTTCATTTAATCGATTTGTTTTCGATTATGATAACAATGCTACTTTAAATATATTTTGTGATGCTTCAGCATTAGCTTATGGCTTTGTAATGTATATTGCCTCTGAATGTAAATCATATATATTATTATCGAAAGCAAAAGTAGCTCCTTTAAAAAATAGAACTCTGCCTACTCTTATTAGAACTTTGCCTACTCTTGAGTTATTAGCAGTATATTTGGCATTTAAATGTCTTCCTCAAATACTTTCTGCTTTCAATTATAACTTTAAGGAAATAAACATATTTGTCGATGCTCAAATAATATTAGCTTGGCTTCTATCTCCTAAAATTAAAACTAAACAAATTTTTATAAGAAATAGGTTGAGCGATATTAAAAATAAAAAATCGGAAATATTAAAGGAATTTAGTTCAACGATTAATTTCCTCTATGTAGAGACCACACAAAATCCGGCAGATTTAATAACTAGGGGAATTTCCTTTAGGGAATTTTCCAATAAATTTCAAATATGGGAAAAGGGACCATCTTGGCTTTCATTAGATAAAAACCAATGGCCCAAGCATGAATTAAAATGTTTATCAGAAGAAAGTAAAATGCTAATCGATACACATATCGTAACCAATATCGCATTAAAAAACGATTCTGTAGAACCTATTTTGGATATTAATAAATTTTCAAGTTTGCATAGGTTACATAGAGTAACAGCATACGTGTTCCAATTCATTTTCAAGACTAAAAAGCAAAATAAAGATTTCCATCTTAGAAGTAAAGAATATTGGTTAAAAATAATGCAAAATATCGATTTTGAAAAAGAAATGGCATTCTTAAAAATCACCTTCTGACAAAGTCCCAGAATTGGTTAAAAGATTAAATTTATTTTTAGATGACAATGGTTTTTTAAGAACCAGAGGTAGAATAGCTAAAACTAATTACTACGATTATAATATTATTAATCCTATTTTGCTTAGTAAAAAACACCATCTCAAAGCTCATTGTTTCTGATTGTCATCTTGCATGCAAACATTTGGGACTTCAAACTACATTAAATATGGTACGTTTGAAAGGGGTTTGGATCACTAAAGCACGTCAAACAGTCAAAAACATCATTGAGTCGTGTCTTATTTGCAAAAAAATATAATTCTTTCACTTTCAATTATCCTAAATTTACAAATTACACACAAGCTCAAATGGACTTTTTCAGACCATTTAAGCATACTGGAGTTGATTCACCTCTCATTTTTGGATAAAAGACGGCTCTGTAGAAAAGAAAATGTATATATTAATTTATACTTGTTTGAATATACGTGCAGTTCATTTAAACCTTTTACCTGATATGTCCACTCAATCATTTTTATCATCTTTCATGCGTTTCACAAACATTTATGGAATTGTAGATTTTTTGTATTCTGACAATGCCAGAACTTTTGCTCTCGGTGGTAATCCTATAGAAAATTCTTTAATTTCAGATGAATTTCAGGAACATATGAGAATCAACAACATTAAACATGTAAGACTGCCTCTGTACGCACCATGGATGGGTTCTGCATGGGAGAGAATGCTTCGTATCCTGAAGAATTGCATCTACAAAACAGTAGGTCGTTCTAAATTAAATTATTTTGATATGATTTCTTTACTTTCCAGCATTCAAAATTCAATAAACAACAGGCCTCTGACCTATGTGGAGTCCTCTCTGGATCTAGTGCCTCTGACTCCAAACTCATTTTTGAAACTACATGGAAGTGCTTCACTAACAGTGAAAACAGATGAGGATCCGGATGACCCTTTGTGGGAAGGAGAACCTGCTTTCACATAAACAAGCTAAATATCATTTTTGCCTATTTCTACAGGCAAAAATTTGAACACTTCGCACCATTGGTATGAAACATATCATTTTTAAGTTTACGTGAGTATAGTTATGATTTATATCAAAACGATTGGGTTAACCGCATTAAGGTGGGTGATGTGGTATTAATAAAATGAATAAAAAGCGCCACCTAAACTCGCCCATATTGGCAGTTGGGTAGAGTTATAAAGCTAATATATGGTGCTGACAACTGTGTACGCACTGTGATGCTAAAAAAGGGTGATGGCAATATAGCTCATTATCCAATTCAATATATTGTATCCAACAGAAGTGTCTGTAACACATAATGGTGACAAAACAAATAAACCCATAGAATTAAATAATACAACTGATAAAGATGAGGGTGTGTGAGGAAAGTTCCTAAAAGACAAGCGGCTATTACCGCTCGTAAAAAAACCAAAGATATTTTTAGTTGTTGATTATTCTATTTAGTTTATTGACATCTCTGGTTGTTTTGGCGGACTGCGACCTTCCTTTCTTCATAAAGCAATGTCGCACGCCCCGCGCCCGAATGTGTAAAAATTAGAATTTAGAATTTAGATTTTTATCATCAATATCATCTAAATAATATAAATATTCCATTCTCTCTTTCATTCATAATTTATTCATTTATAGTTATTTACTTACTTACCCTCTTTAAGAGGTCAACACCTAAAAAAAGGTTACTTACGAAAGGCGATTATTGTCGGAAAAAGGAGGTTCTTTCTTTTTACTACTGCTATTGTTGTAAGATTGTGCTATTGATAATTATTAGTTGTGCACACAGAAACATTTGTTCTGAACGGATTGTTCCATTTTTGATTAGAATTATATATCCTTATTATCATGTGGTTTGTGCCGCTTCAAGAAACGAAGAAAAGCGGTATTGAAAAGAAGTGAGACCTAAAGACAAACGGGTTAAGAAAAATATCCGGTCTTCTTATGTAAACCTCTTTTTTCAAACACTTCACTAGGGCATGCTGATTAAGGAAGTCTTTTACGTTACAAACTAACTAGAAGGAAGGAGATGCAACTACCGTCTCCCCATAGAAAGCAACAAACTTTTCATAACATATGATCAATACACGATGCACAGGAGTAAGGATATGTTCGTCGTCAACTTCGTTCAATTATAATTTATCATTATTTATTCATTGCTCATTCATAATCATTAAATTAGTCTTTGATCACTAATATTCCTGTATTTGTTGCAGGCGTTGTATCCTGGGCAATGATTTAATCATAGCAACAATCACTATCTATTACGACAACGTTTAGCGTTTCTCATGATTTTCTAACTATTAACTTATTTATTTATTATTATATAAGGTTTAATAAAATTCTTACTCTTTTTCTCTCCTCTTCCCTCCACAAGCTACTTCGCCCTCAAACTAACATAACCAACTGGATCGGGCTTATTAAATCCCGAGTGAGATTTAAGTGCAATTCAGCCGTTCAAGATATTGAAATTCTTGTTTACAAGAGAGAGAGAGAGAGAGAGAGAGCAGCACGAGTAGCAAAAAAAAGTGAGCCTAGTTAAAAACCACTATATATATAATATATTAATATATAATATATAACTACATTATGTATAAATATACGCAAACAATTAAAAACCCCAACATAATACAACCATCAACACTAATCATAAACCCCTATAACTAACAATAACTTATACCTAGCAATATATAGTTATTCCAATATATATACTATACTATCACAATATTACTATATATACCAACATTATATATACACTATAGATTTATATATAATAATATATATATATCATTACTGTTGCTGGATGAGAGGTTGAAAGGAAACGCTGGGTCCAAACAACTCTTATAATCAACAAAGATGAATAACAGGCCAGTAGTGATAAGAGCTGGGACAATAACTGGAACCCCAAATTCTCTATAAAACAATTACATACTGGTACTTAAAAATTTGGGTTACTAAATAAATATAAAAATAATAATTTTACATAGTAAAAAGGAGAATTTTGTGATCATGAATATTACAAGGTGATAAGCAGGCATAAGCAGAGTTGGAGGCCCGCGGAGCATCCAGAATGAGCCTATTAGAGAAGGCTACTAGGTGAATTTTTATAAGCTCATTCCGGTAAAGAAAATTTGGGCAGATTCATTACAATAAAAGACAAAATGCAAAACACCAAAAAAACCACCCCACACCACAACAACCAACTCACCGCAAAAATATAAAATCCAGTTATATACTAACTTGGATTTTCTACAAAAGAAGATAGCTAAAAAAATATAAATAGAATTATAAATGTATCGAAAATCACTTTCACGAAACACACTGCCGCTCCACGGGTCCTACATATCTTCAGCACAATAAAAGGATATATTTTATCAATAACCTTCAATAAAATTAAACGCACCACATCACTTGACTCACCACTTAAGCAGGAACGATAAAGCTTGAAATAAAATAATTAACGATGTTTAATAATCATAAAAATACAAAAATCAGGAGGACGAAGAACGAAAGCGTGCGTTGGAAGAGAAGCCTTCATGCAACGAAGAAAAAACAAAAGAATGCGGTAATCGGTATTCGTCGTTTGTTTGAAAATACCTTGCGTTGTTGAAAATACCAGACCTTGTCGGAGAATACCAGACTGCGTACGGTAACATACCCCCTTGCAGAGGTGAGACCGAGGTTAAATCCAGTGAGTAACGCCTTGCCAGAACTTTTCCGGCCTCTCCTCGATCTACCTACAGCCCTCGAAGGAACCAACGCAGACCGGAGAGGTTGTGGCGAAGCCGGTGGCATAGTTACCGACGAGGGCGAAACAGGAAGGGCATCGGAAGATGCAAGCGAAGAAGAAGAAGTAGAAGAAGCGGACTTCGGAACAGGAATCCTAGTGCTAGATCGTGTGCAACGACGAGCTGGCAAAGCAGAAGCTCGAGTTGGAGCTGGAGTGGAAGCTGGATTGCTCGTCGGAATCTATTTTAAGACAAATTTTTTCCGACATAAAATCATGTTAGTCACAAATGATTTTCTTTGGAATATAAATGAATAATTGTATGATAAGCAGTTAGTCTCATGAGTCATATATTTGAGAGTAAGGTAGGATCTTCAGACGTAGCTCATGAGACGACATATACATTGCAAGGAAAAATTTGCTCATACGTCTGGGGCGAAGTGGCAAATTTTTTTCGGTAGAAAATCGTTTATTGTAATAAATGATTTTCTCCGAAAATTTAAGAAGTAATTTATTAAAAATGAAAAATTGACCAGCATTTACTTAACAGCCGAAGAAAAAAAGTACTTTGAAATTGACATAATAACAAATTAGCAATTTCAAAGTATATACAATAAAATAAAAATTTGGCCATGACACTATTATAGCTATGTTATTATTGCAGGTGAAAACTGCTTACATAATTCTAAAATGCTAATAACTATTATATAAAAAGGGTTACTTTATTTTAGCAAATTCCTGTTGCAAATGCATACAGGTTTCCCCCATATTGTGACTCGCCTGGCACCAAAAACCCTCTCTTGCTATTGACCTTTAACACCCCTCTTCCACCTACAAAGGTGAAAATAGGGTTTGCAAGCTTCAGTGTTCTTTCGTTTATTCCAGGGCTGCGGAGTCGTAAAATAAATTTTTCGACTCCGACTCCGACTCCGACTCCTTAAATTCAAATTTGGATTTTCGACTCCGACTCCGACTCCGACTCCAATTAAACAAAAAATTTCAACTCCGACTCCGACTCCGACTCCGACTCCACTTAAACAAAAATTTTCGACTCCGACTCCGACTCCGACTCCACTTAAACAAAAATTTTCGACTCCGACTCCGACCCCAGCAGTTAAATTCAAAATTTCGACTCTGACGCAGATTAGTGCTTACAGAGTTACAGTAAAACATTTTTTTGTTTCTTCAAACAATTTTTTTTCGCCTGCTTTTTGAGAATAAAAAACTATACCACTTTTCCAATGAATCTCAATCTCCAAATGCCATACGAGTAAAATACCCGTTAAAGACAAAGATGCAAGAGCAACACATGACAAAACAAATATATTTCAGTTTCGGAAAACATTGTATAACGTAATTTATAATGCAAATTCATGTTATTGTTTATTATAAAACAGCATTCATAAAATAAACAGTATATACTTTCAGTTTACAATAATAATAATAATAATAATAATAATAATAATAATAATAATAAAATAATAATAATAATAATAATAATAATAATAATAATAATAAGTAATATAATAATAAATAATAATAATCATAATAATAACCAATAATGATAATAAATATAATAATTAATAATAATAATAATAAAATAATAAATACTATTAAGTGTAAGAAAAAAATAAGTGTAATAATAAAATAAATATAAAATTAATTATAATTATTATTCATAGGAATAAGAATTAGTGGTGGTAGTGATAGAGCTACTGGTAATAATTGAGAAAGGGCTATTATTTAATAAGGCAAATAAATATTTAAAGTGCAAAAGTTGAGTGCATTGAAATTATCTAATGAAATATATAGTTTGGCTAATTTGATATCTAAACAATTGTATTAATGATACATATATGGTTGTTTTTTTAATATTATTGTCTTTATATTAAAGGTTCTTTCATTTTTCATTAACACAAAGACTGTGAATTAGAATACCATTTATCATATTTAGTTAGCACAAAGAGAAGTTTTAAGAACTCTATAATAAAATAGAAAGTGCATATACTCCTTTTAATATCATTAATTGTAAGTTTGTATAATCTTTATATAATTTAATAGAAATTTCAGAGATATAAATATATTTTGACAGTTAAAATGAACACTCCTAGTCACATAGGGCCAGTTTACAAATGTATTATTTTATAAAGTTTTTATTTTATTTTTATAATGATGAACCTGTATTTTTTTTATTTATTTGTTTTATTTCATTTTCTTTTCTTTTGTTGCTCGTTTTATTATTTACTAAGTTTTCAACAAATTGTTTATATCCTATTATAGTTTGGGTTATAGCTTTGATATTTAGTATTTTGAGTATTTCTCACATATTTTATTTTTATTTTGCTTTATTTAATTTTTCTTTTCTTAAATTTTCATTTTAATTCTTATTTTTTTTTTTTTTTTTTTTTTTTTTTTTTTTTTTTTTTTTTTTTTTTTTATATTTAATTTATTAGTTTATTATTAGAATAATTCAATATTTTTATTTTGTTTTATTTTTCTTTTTATTCTTATCTTCTGCTTTTTTTAACTTTCATTTATTTTTTTTCTTTGTTTATATATGTGAATGTATTCATAAAATATATTTGAACTTTATTACATGTATGTATATATTTATTTTACTTTATTTTACCTTATTTTATTTTGTCTATTTTTTGTTTCATATGTATATTATTTTTATACTATATATTCATTTACTTATATTTTAATCTCATATATTAATTTTATGATTTAAATACAAAGATTTTTTTACATCAAAAATATTTGTTAAGTGGTGCCGATGTTAAGGCCTACCACGCCCTTATAATAAATAAATAAATAACTATGGTTTTGGTATTAGTAAGTGCGTATGTACGCGCGCGCACGCGCACGTACTGTCGATATCAATGATAAAATAACTAAAAAAATATATAATTGAACAATTGTGTATCTATATGGTCTTACCTTGACTTTGTTGTTTTTCAAAGATTTTGTTGCTCTTTGATAAGCTCTTGTAGACCTATGTAACTAAGCCTGAGGCTATAGTTAATAGCACATACTTAAACTTAGTAGGCAAATTGATTAGTTGAAGGTAAAGAGAATAGAGATAGATTGATAGTTGAAATAGAAATTAGACAATTTACCTTCATACCTTTAACATTTTGATTATTAATTTGATTGAACACCAGCAAACGCTAAGAACGTTTTTTGATGATGATAATCTTTTTTGATTTTGTCTAGTGAATTCTGGACAATTATATCAATAGTGACAAAATACAAATTCTACTAAAAATAAAAATAAAAGAGACATATAAGGAAGTATATAGTAGTTTTTATATCCTAAAATAAAACCAAAATAGAAGAGATATTTATGTGGAAGTATAAAATAGTTTTTATAATGATTCTTCTTTATTACAAAAATTGTACGTGATTGACCTTTATTATTCTTTATTAAGAGTCTCTGATGAAGTTTGAATTAAAGATAAAATGGTTTCCTCTTTTACTACTTTGACTATTAATTACTAATTTTAACTTACAATACTGTCTTCAAAAGATTTAAATTTCGAGCAATCAGAGTTATCAATCTGATAAGGACGCAAGGCTCCATAGAAATGCATTTGTCTCCATTGTTACGTTTTCACTGTATATTGCCGACAACTACATTCTTCAATGATAATAATAAGACCGTTTTCGTTTTTGTCATTTGTGCTATTCAAGATAAGATTTGCTTCCCCAGTTTGAGCACGAATTTCGTGCATAAACGAACGCGATTTCTCATAAAAGTCACTTTTGTTTACACGCAATCGGAATCAGCTGTTGTGATGGGGCACGTGGTTTTGGAATAAACAGAAATAAAAAATAACAAATGGTTCATATTACAAATATCTGATCAACTATTGTGATGGAGTTTATAGATTTGGAAGAAATTAGATTTAAAGCTAATTTTATTGAATGAGACATTCATCAATTCAATCTGGCCTACCAAGCCGCCATCTTATTTATTTATATTTTTTTCGTAAGAACGTGCTAAATTCTGCAAGCACGGGAAATAGCAACCTTACAGAATTAAGGATTCCTATACGTTTGGTGAGCATTATTTATTATTTATTTATATTTTTGACAAAAAAAAAAAAAAAAAAAAAAAAAAAAAAAAAAAAACGCAAACTCGAGCATTTCTTACGTTTCGTAAACACAAATGCAAAAACGAAAACGGCTAAAATTATTTAAAGAATCAGTAGAATTATTTCCGGGCTAATATCCTATAAACTATGATAACTTAAAATTAAGCAAAATTGTAATCTATTGGGTCTTACCTTGTGTATTTGTTTTCTTCGAAGAGATTTTGCTCTTCGGGAAGTTCTCATAAGTAACTCTGCCTGTAGTTTATATTACTTACTAAACTTTGTAGGGGTAAGTTGATTAGTTGAAGGTAAAGAAGAATTGAGAAAGATTGATAATTTGATATAGTAATGAAAAAGAAATTTACCTCCATTTACTTAAATATTTTAGATTTATTTTGAACCTTTAAATTATGAACACGTGAACAGGTTGAACTCGATCTTGAAAGTGCTAAACTTGAAAACTGTAACTAGTGAATTTTGGACAATTAATGCCAATAATAATGAAGGGAAAATCAACTAAATCATTGTGTTACAACTTAAAGCTAAATATCAAATGAATGAATAAAATAGAAGAAATATATGTGGAAGCATATAATAGTTTTTGTAAAACGCTATTGGAGAAATACACCAGATAATCAAAACGTCGTTTTTTTTATCTCCTGGTGGGAAAAGACCAAAGGCCTACCTAATTTGGGGGGGGAGTTCGTAATTTAGATTCAATTTAAAGGCCGAAATGACACGATTATAAGCGTTTGAAAGTATGTAAGTCAAAGAAAGTTCGGAAAATAGATTAAGAGAGTGTGCTCCAGACTTTACCAGTGGAGTGTAAGATTGATTATAGTGGTTAAGTCTGGTGTCAGAGATAGATATAGAGAAGGGATACGACTGTGTAGAAAGGAGTGTCGCACGAACCCTTCTAAATGGAGGAGGTACATTCGATTAAAGAGTTCAGAAGAACATTTTTCGTTGTAATAGCGATACAATAAAGAGAGTGATGAAATAATTCGACGAGTATAAAGAGACTGGAGAGTTAGTGATAGCAGGAAAGTTAATAAGAAAAGATGTGTGAGAGGAGATACTCCATATGTGTACGGCAAATTACATTCAGATGCGAACTAGTTGCTATAAAGAGCAAGCAACTGGGGCGGCATGAAGAATATTCTGAAGATCCTTAGAAGTCAGACACCCAACCACGTATTAGATAAGCTTGTTAGAAAGAGGAGTAATGTGATCATTCCCAGATAAAGGTACAAAAGAAAAAAAAAACTAAGAATATTAAAGACAGACGAGGGTTTGAGTTGTGTGTGCTCAAACGTGTTTATATAATTGTGTGGAAGATTATAACGTTGAAAGATGAGTCGTGTTTTTCCTAACTTAACAACCATATTTTTATGGCCCAACCAGAGTTCGATAAAAGCATATTTGAGGTTAGTCGCTCCAGGGCTCGCCCTAGGCTTAAAGCTAATTGTGTTAGGTTGTCTTATCATATTTAACGGAATAATGAAAGGTCTTAGTATAAGAGGCATATGCCTGGTGATGAAGTGACGTGTCAGGTTAAAGGCTATTAATGAATAGTAGAAAGAGAGTTGTTTATAGAACAGTACCATGAGGAACACCACCGAACCATTATTGATAGATTTAAAGAATGAATGGTGGCCGTCTAAGTGGCTAATCTTCATTACGTGGGTTTGGCGCGAACTCGTCGGAGGGAGGAGGTGCAGAGTTTCTCTGCAGGAAATGCTCTCAAGCTTTTGTAGTGGCGTGAGAAAACCTAGTTTCGGCTACTGGTTGATTGAAAACCATATTACTCTCTGTGGTAGGAGTGCTCCATAACATCTTGGTCGGGAGATTGATCTAGGTCTGCTTTTAGTACTATCTGAATATTGGTAATATAGGTCAACGCAGGCGGGCATGTTGCAGTAAATGCAGATCAATCCTTTGAATTGGTGGGTAAGTTCTATTAGAATGGGTTTGTACTTGTATCGGTGGGTTGATACACGGAGGAGACAGAGACTGCGTGTAACTGTAGCGTTATGATTGCTCTTATTGCGTCTTACTAGGATATTTGTCTTTGAGGTGGTGTATGACATCTCTCCTGCTCAATTTTTTGTATGGTACATAACTCCAAACCTCTTGTTCAAACAGGCTTAAGAGGAATTTTGAGGGAAGAGGCACTGTGGCGTCCACGACAGCTTTACAGTTGGAGTTGTTTCGCAGAGAGATGTGAAATTTTCAGACCACATTACCGCACTATATGTTACGTTGTCCCTAACCGTTATTTTTGAGGGAAACCAAACCGCTGGCCACTTAAGCTAGCGTCTGGTCGTGATAAACCAGGGCCTGCGAGAGTCGGTAGTCGATGTAGTCGTGGTAGTCGGAGTCAGTGGAGTCGAAAAAACTCTGTGCAATGTCGATGTCGATGGAGTCGGAGCGAAGATTCCTGTTATGTAAGTGGAGTCGGAAGTCGGAGTCGGAGTCGAAGATTCCTGTGTAAGTGGAGTCGGAGTCGGAAGTCGAGCGTTTTTAGAGAACGCATTATTATTATTATTAATAATATTGAGTATTATTAAAAGTTTATTATAGGGTAGAAGGTTTATATAATATTCTTGTTATCTGCTTAGTATTATATATTATTATATTATTTATTATAAAGTTTTTGATTTTATTTCCATCGTTCTGAATTATTTATTTTGTACATATTTAATTTTCTTGATATAATTCTTTGAAAATAAGTATACAGGAGAATAAAAGTGTTAAAGAGATTTCCCGACGCGTTTCGTCTCTATACTTGAGACATCTTCAGAGGATTATTTCTTGTAAGCGAATGAGTCTTTAAATTAATATATAATAAGTAAATTAAATGATATTGAGTCTGACTGATAAATACATAAAATTTTATGTTAATGTCTGGTTGGGTGTTTTGATCTAGAAGGCCACCGCAATTTTAAGTTTCTGGACTTCACACAATCCGTATAATATTGTGAAGTGTTTAGAAATATTACTAATAGTTGATTGACCATGTGCCGTATTGAAATGTTCAAAGATTTTGCTGGGATTGCAGAGGTTGATATGCCTGTCCGACAATCTATTCTTCGTGTAACCAATATAAGTCAACGTACAGTCTAACTCAGGGCAGTTAAATTGGTACACAACGTGATGGTTGTCGGGCAAAGCATCTCTTGTGCTAAAGGAAGATGCCAGTTGTTTGGACTTATGGTATCGTCTGACTTTAATTTTTGAGGTGTCTTTAGTTTTGAGGTGAGAATTCAAAATATTACGAAGGCACTTCTCTTCCTTATTGATTCCATAGCATTGGAAGTTTTGAAGAAGAAAAATTTATCGAAATTTTTCTTATTATTTTTACTTCTTTATTAATATAATTTTGTAAGGTTTTATTAATTAAATTGTTCAACTTCATCTTTTCCAAGTTGAACATAGGTTGTATGCTCTGTTAACTAAAAATTTTACGATAGATTCTTTGTTAATAGTCCGTGAATAGGATCCATAGTTCATACAGACCATTATCAGTGGGTTTTGACAGGCATGCCTGTAGATAATGAGGCATCGCAAAGTAGTTTTGAAATTGATGTCCTAAAAAACAGATAGCATTACTAACCTAAGTTTCGTATGTGAATTTTAAGCATGACAACTCTTGAATTCTATTGATGAACTGATGTATATGATCTATGTTCCTATAAATAGTGAGGGTGTCGTCGACATACCTTATGTAAATACGGGGTTAAAGTTGTTTGTTTCACGAAGGATTTTGTTTTTTCCAGATTGAACATATATAGAAGTCAGCAAATGTCCCAAGGTCCAAGTGTGAACCCATCGGCACTCCAACAGTTTGTAGATATATGTTTTCTTTAAATTTAAAGGTGTTTGAGCTACAACAAATTAAATTAAAAGGTTTTCTCATAGTGTTGTTCTGATATATCCTGGGGGGGGTAGGTTATTTGAGTAATCCACTTTCGGTTATTATTTATGTCAATTCGTATCAAGAACCGGTTACATTTTGTAACAAGATATCTACATCAATGAGGCGAATATATTAGTGGCTTCAAGTTTTAAGTTTGATAAATTACATAATATTTCATTATTTGATTTAACTATGAAAGAGGTATTAAGATATGGTAGGATAATGCTGTTCAGATATGGGGCAATTTCGTGTTGTAACCGTTCCGCACATAGTTATTACAGGTCTCAAAGGTGAATTTTCTGAGTTTTATGTATTTTAGGCGATCCATTATATATATATATATAATATATATATATATATATATCATCTATCTGACCAAATGAAATTATTTAAATTCAAATTTCTTCTTGTTGAGACACCTAAGACACACATATATATATAATATATAATATATATATATATATAAATATATATCATATATATATATTATATATATATATATATATATATTATATCAGTATATATTATATAAATATATATGTATATAATAGTATATATATATATAATATCATATAAAATTATATTATTATATATATATATATATATATTATATTTAATATATATATATATATATATATATATATGGGTCATAATCCTAGAATTATAAAATCCAAGTTCCTTTTTAATTTTGTCAGAGTCTCCTTTTGTTTTTTAATTTCATAAGCTGATTCTTTTAATGGCTATTATTATTATTATTATTATTATTATATTATTATATTATATATTATTTTAATTATATATTATTATGATTATTATTATTATTTTAGTCTATTATTATTATTATTATTATTTATTTTTCATTATATATTATTATTATTATTATACTTATGATTATTATTTGCAACTTTACTCATTTTACTTCCATATTTAATCATCACCTTTTATTGTCATTTGCTGTGAAGACATCCTTTCTTTCTCTTCATTCCCACATCTTCCCGTAACCAAAATGTATTTTACACCTTCTCTCCATGTTTGTGAGATTCAATAGGCCATCTCCAAGCAACCTCATTTAGGTCTTCTGCATGTGGTCTTTGAAGTTCAAATGGAGTCTAATTCTAACGATCTTCATATTCTGGGCAGTATTACAAATGCAAGTGTATCAGGTACTTCTTCAAACTCTCACATATGTCACAGTTAGTTTCGCCATTTGAGAACCTGTTTCCATTTTAGGTCAAAGTATTGGATCTGGCCCTGAAGAGTATCACTGAGTAGAAGGAGTTTTCGTAATCTGAGCTTTCTTCAATTCCCTTTTTCTCCCTTACGCTGGTACATTTGTAGACTTTCTTTGCTTCCTATTTCTTACATTTCCAGATTGATTAAGTCCCACAGCATTCTTACCTCTTTTCCATGCACTCTTCGCTGTGAACATCAAGACCTTTCTTTGCTGTACTCCATGTCTATCATGAAACTTTCCGTCATGCTATCCAAATGCAGTCTCGTCCACCATTTTTCTCCACTTCCCTTCTGCTTTATCATTTTTTTGAAGTAGTGGGTTAAGACTTTTTTTCTTCCATTCATGATATCGATTTTCATATATTTTAGCTGTTAGTATATTATTTCTTCCCACCATGTGCTATCACTGAATTTGCTCTCCAGCTCTCTTTATCGATCTACAGAGACTTGCTTAGAGCTGACTCTGGTAGAGCTGAAGCATACAGTCACGATACATCTCTGATGCTCTCTCGTGCATCCACCAATCTCAGTACTATGGTGTATACTATAGCTCTGACGACTCTCTGTAGTGAATACTCTCGATATCTCGTTGTGTAATCCACTCAAGCATAATCGCTCATATCACCCTGACATACCGTGACGATCGAGAGATAAGCTATCGCGTGCTTCTACATCATGTCGCACATATTATAAGTTCTCAATACTCTGGTAGCCGCGTGCGGTGCATACTATATATCAGTCTGATATCAGATCTTAATCATATGAACCGCATAGCCGCGTCATACTTAGATCTAGATCCGCAGTTCTGAGTTCGAATACTATAACGACATGTTTATGCTCGCGCTGCTATCTCTTCTAGTTATCTATATGCTCCTCAATATATGTGAGATCACACGACTACTACCTCTCTGTATAGCATATACATGCGTACGTACTGTGTGCGCTCGAGCGCGAGAGTCCACGTCAATATGCAAGAGCCGACTATCACTGATCAGTGTGCTCCTCTCGTCTCGAATATCCACCTTCTAGCCCAATACTCAGCGACTCTACGTCTCTGAGCTCGATGCCCAGTGCCACTATACTATCTTGCGCCTACTGCAGTATAGTTTCTCTACTGCCGCGTTCAAACATGCATGTCCGTATCTAGTCCATTCGCGTGAGCGCCTAATCGATCACCTCCGTCATACAGAGCAATGACCTCTACGTGTGCTGACTGGTTTTATTTTTATGGAAACCATTGTTGATCTCATCTAGTCTGTTGCTCTACTGATCTATCTAGCTAACCACTCAGAACTGACTCTGATGTCTCTCACGCTCGCTCCTCTGTACTGATGCTAGAAAGCAAGATGAGGACTCTCAAGAGCGACACTACGATACTAGACATGAGATCTACTCGTCTCTCTGATCCATCCTCCACATGCGACTATATACACTCGTCTCATCTAGCCACAGTAGTCTCCTCTATGTGCGCCACATAGCTACTTAAATATACTGCTCAGCTATGTGATCACTAGATTACGCAGACGAGTCAGGTGAGCAGCAATGATAATCTCTGTGTGCGTGCACATCGCGGCGAAAACTCTCTGGTAGACGTCGTCTGCGATAGACTGATCCAAGCGTTTTCTACGCGTCCGAGACTCTCCTTTCTCTCTCATGTCTCAAAGAGATTCGGCTCTATCACATGAGCATGTCACTCACAGCCATCCTCGTTCTCTCAGCATAGAGTGACTGAAGATTATCTATCTCCAATATGGTATCCCACCTAAGACGTACTACGCGATCGCTCGTATATAACAACTATGATCTACTGACGCGGGCTCACCTACAGAATCTATGCTCTTGACTCGAAAGATGTGTCAATTAGAGATTATTCCTCATCTGCTTGCACCTTCTGTAAAGTTCCTGGACCTTGATTTTCCCTGTTATTTCATCACATATTTAATGTGTTCTTCAATTTCATTTTTAATTAATGTCTATCAAATTGTTTATAGCGATTGTATCGGTAATGCGATATTCTTTAAATCTTTCACGGTTGGATTCCTCATTTTTTTCTATCATAGTTGTTATAGCTGTTTTCCATGATTTTGGTTTGTTTTACTTCGTTAGTTCTTCAATGAGACAATTTGTGAGAAACTTGTATACATTGTTCACTTCTGATTAATACCTTATATAGTTCTGGCTTTAGACCATCTGGCCCTGGTGCCTTCTTCCCTTTTAGCTTTTGTAAGCACCTTCTGACTTTATCGGTGGTTATGAGTGGTTTGTTCATGGGTGTTATGGAGTTTTTTACTCTTATTGCCATGTTCATATGTTAGTATCACCCACATTATATCTGTTGGTTTCTTTGTTCGATATTTCTTTTATATTCCTCTTTCGAGTTATCGTCCCATTCTTCTGCAATTCGGTTTTCATGTTTGCAGTATATGGTTTCCCAAAATCCAGTTTTCTTTTCCTATTTCCTCCTTTGGTATTAGTTTACCATTTTCATAATGAAGTTTAGTCTTCTTCATGGTTCTATCTGCTCCTCCCTTAAGTTTCTTTATATTCTCCCATAATTTGTTGTTTTTATCAGATTTTATTTCATCTGTTAGTTTTTTCTCATATGTTGTTATTTCTTGTATTATAAGTTTATGCACTTTTGTTTTTTGTTCTTTATACTGCTCCCAGAGCATATTTTTGGCATGATCTTCTGCCTCGTTTCTCCTTTTCCTATTAATTTCTCTTCTTTTTTTATCGCCTTTCTTATTTCTTCTGTCATCCAAGGTCTTTCTATCTTTTTTCCGTTTTTTCCTCTTTCGTTTCTATATGTTTTTAATTTCAAGTATCATCGGCTGCCTGTTTAATGATTTTGTTCATCTCTTCCAGTGTATCCAAAGCTTCATTTTTGCATTTTATTTTCTAGGTGTGTTTGTACATAATTCTTTGTCATCCAGATCTGGTTCTGTTTTACTATTAATACGTTTGATATTGCTACCATCTCCCTTTTTTATAGTTAGGCCTTTTTACTTGACTCTTTTAGATATTTTGTATTAAATGCCAACTTGATGTCAAATACTTCTTGTTTTCATCTATAATCATTGAATAAAATAGTTGTTTATTTCATAGCATTTATTAGCCATGAGCAAGAATGCATGAACTTCTCATGTCATTCCTCTGCCATGTGTAGAGCCCATCACACTCTTCAGATGTATTTAAGAGATTCAACTCAAACTCATCTATCCACTCTAAAACCATTTCCCCTTGTTTATCAAGTTGTTGGCTTCCCAACCATGGTAAATGCCCATTGAAATCCCCTAGGATCATGAAATTCTTTTACTCTCATATCTTATCAGTCTTTCGCATTCTTTTCTTATTTTAATATTTCTTCTTATGTCTTCTGGCTTGTTCCCTGTTGCAAAATATACTAATACAAATATATATTCTGTATCATGCACTTTAACCCTGAAGTAAAGGATATCATTACGTTTTCCATTTAATTTTTCTACTTCTATATATTTATTTCTCTTATGTTTGATAACCATTAACCTCCCCTTTTTTATCCTTCTGCCTTTCTAGAGCATAGAAATTGGGGGTTCAAGGGTCATTCTAAGTGTGAATTTCTGTTCCTACTGTTAGATGTGTTTCTACTAAACAGTTACTATTCATTTTCTGTATTATTAAGAATTCAATCTCAGTAAATTTTGTTTGTGTTAGTCCTTGTATATTAATCATTTTTAATGTTAGCCTATTGTTCATTTCAATTTCTGTTTGTCCGTTATCGTTGCCTTTTCTTAGTGAAAATTTACATTCTTACATATTTTTCCCTGTTTAATGTATAGTCCTTGTTCTCCATTTTGTTTTCTTTCGTGTATCTCATTCCTCAGCTGCTTTGCTTCCTCTCTTTCTTTTTTAGTTTGGTCCGGGTTTATGTAAATATTCTTGAAATGTGTACTATTTCTCATGTATGTTTTGCTCTTTTAAGGATATCCCATTTTTGATCAGCAGTTTTCATTTCTATAAGTATGGGTCGTGGTCTGGAATTACGGTTTCCCAACCTTTTTACCCTTACTATCTCGAACTCTGTTACTCCCACTTCTTTAAAGATTTCAGAGCTGCAGGTTTTGTCCTTTTGTTCAGCCTCCTCAATATTCACTTCTTCTAGATTATAAATTACCAAGTTATTTTTCCTTCTCCGCTTATCTTCAATTTCTAAAAGTTCTTCCTTTACGAGTTCCTTTATATGTTTCCGGTCTTCTAGTGAATTTTCCCTTCTTTTCATTTCCCTCATTAATTCATCTATTTGGGTTTGTTGCTGCTGAAGTTGTTGTTGTTGTTGGTATATGGTGTTCTGCATTTTTTCCATTCGTTCAACAGATGAGGCTACCCGTTCAACAGATGAG
>JABUQX010022460.1:0-27500 GCA_015478945.1 Trachelipus rathkii | reverse complement strand
TCCTAAACCAATCACCATGACACCATTTTTCTTACACACGCTTTCACTATCGTCCATACATACTTTTGATTTATATATATACATGATTTCTCATCAAACAAATTCAAATTATGAAACGAAACACTACACCTCACTTTTTATTCATAATTTTTCCTTCAAAAATATAAAAAGAACTAGATATATATATATTATTAATTTAGTTAGGTTAAGCCATAAATATTATTTTTATTTCAAATTGTTTTAAGGCAATATTTTAAAATAAAAAAAAATGCATAAAATTTTAGATAAAATTTTATGCAATTTTTATTAAGTTTTGGTGTTAATTTTTGATAAATTCGCACCTTTTCAAGTATTGTCTTAAAGTTACCTGACCTATTGAAGTTATTTTAAAATTCCAATTAGTTCGCATTAATTTTATGAAGCCTATAATCTTCATCGTTGAACAAATGTCCTTATCTTATATGTAATTTAATTTTCTACTTCTTTCAATTACTCCTTTTATTTCTTTCAGGCAAATCATGCAACGTGACAAAGATGTCCGACATGGCGTAAACAGTACGACCCATCACTCTCATACATGATGTTATCATTTTATAAAGAGCGAGCTTCCGCAACTTAATGTTGAGATTTGAACCGAGAACTGACAGATCTAATATCCACTCTCAACCCACAAGCGGTTAAGCAAAATTTGAAGGTTGACTTCATAGATTTGAAGAAAGTACAACTTCTTAAATCCCATGTATCTATGATTGAGGATCCAAAAGTCTATCTACACCAAAGGACAGACTCATTTGGGTCATGTAGACTGGCTCCCTGTGTGGTTGAAATTATGTCTTGTCAAGGCTCTCTGTACAAGAAACCTCTTACAATTGGTGGCACATTAATTGTCAGTGGAGAAGAAGTTTCTGGGTCAAATGAAATTGTTACTTTAAATGTGTCTGCAAAGGATTTGGATAAAAAAGATTTTCTTGGTAAAAGTGACCCATTCCTTGTAATTTCTAGGTCTTTACAAGATAATGTATTTACTGCAGTACACAAAACTGAAGTTATTAAAAAAAATTTAAATCCCAATTGGAAGCAAATTATAATTCCTGCCAGAACTCTATGTGGTGCTGATGAGAATCGACCAATAAAATTTGAGTGTTTTGACTGGGATTCTGATGGTTCTCATGATTTAATAGGAGAATTTCAAACTAACCTTAAAACCTTAAAGGGAGGGTCTGGTTCTCAGAATGTGTACACTTTTATAAATCCCAAAAAAGATAAGAAAAGTGGTTATAAAGGCTCTGGGAATCTTATTCTTAATAACTTTTCTGTGCATGTTGAACCTACATTCTTAGAATATATCAGAGGAGGACTTCAGATACACTTTACTGTTGCTGTTGATTTTACTGCTTCTAATGGCGATCCGCAAAAGCCAAATTCCTTACATTTTAGACAGCAGGGATGTGACAATCAGTATTCTCTTGCTATGAAAGCAGTTGGTGAAATAATTCAGGACTATGATACTGATAAAATGTTTCCCGCTCTCGGATTTGGTGCTCAGCTTCCTCCAGACATGCGTGTGAGCCATGAATTTTTCTTAAATGGCAGTCCTGACAACCCATATTGCCAAGGATTGGAAGGAATTCTCAATGCATATAATCGCTCTTTGCATACTGTACGCTTATATGGTCCAACAAATTTTTCTCCTGTCATTCATCATGTCAGCAGATTTGCTCAATCATTCGTAGATGGTTCCAATTATTTTATTCTTTTAATTATCACAGATGGCATTATCACAGGTAAGTGTATCTATTGTTACAAGTCTGTCTAAAAAAAATTCTTTAGGTGGCTTTCTTTACCTTGTATGAATTAAGTATTACAGGTACACGTAGAACATTCATATTACTTAGTGAAAAGAATTATAATTTAAATTTAAATGTTCTTTAGTAAGAGCTAACAGGACAATACCTCCAAAACGAGCCATTTCCATGAGTCAGTCAAGACTGGATTATGGGTCCATTTATAGATCAGCATCTAAACAAGTATTTCAATATTTAGTGTATTATAAGCAGTGAAGCAGTTAATCATTGTCCTTCATATTATCTTGTTAACCCCTTGTACAAGCTATCACCCTCCCCTCCTGCTCTTTTATTACAGAAATTGTAGCTATTTGTAGTATATATTTAGTTGTAACTATTTGGAGAATCTTTATAGTTTTGAGCAAATGACAATTTTGAAAACCTTTTAGGATGCTTTGATTCAAACTCCCTAAAGTATCTTATTTCAAACTGAAAGTGTTTAACTCGCCATTTCATGTGAAGCAACATTTGTTTTGTTAAGAGCAATTGAACAAAAAGGTCCTTTATACTCCAGGAACTTGTTTTCTCTTTCAAATCACTTATTAGATACTTCTATATACAGATAAGTCAAAAACAGAAGAAGGGATCTGAGCAGCGACGGTATTGTTGGAAACGTTCGTAGCCATAGAACTTCTTAAGTACACACAAATTTTCACTGTTCAGCTATGTCATAATATTACACTTTATAACAATTTCATCCTCATGCAGATCTTCCATTATTTTATAAACTCTGAAGTGCTCTGCAGCAGTTACCGTCTTATGGGCATACCCTCTATAAAACCATTCTTTTAATTCCTTTACTGAATGAGTTACAGAAATGTTCTTACAGGCATCATTCTTATCAGAAGAACGTGAAATTCCTTTGGACTCCCATTATGGGAGTAAAATATTAAAAAAAAGCCAGCAAATTTTTCTTGAAACCCCACTTCTCTTTCATAACTGAAACTTATAATTATCTTAAATGTTCAATTTTCAAAAATAATAATTAATTAATAAATTATTATTATTATTATTATTATTATTATTATTATTATTATTATTATTATTATTATTATTACTATTATTATATTATTATTATTATTACCACCTAAAGTAGCTTAAAAGGGACCGCATATTAAATATTTTAAAACAGATTTGTTTTAAAGAATAGATACTTATTATATTATTTTATCTAATAATTCTTTAGAATATTTTAAATATAATTAATATTATTATCAAACTCTAGTATTTAAAGCTTTCTTTTAATACTTTTTCAAGTTGGCATTCGATATGAAGCCGCTCTTGATATACCAGTGTAATATATATATATATAGATATATATATGAGAGTTATATATATATAGAAGAGGATATATATAGATATATATATATATATATATATATATATATATATATATATATATATATATATATATATATATATATATATATATATATCAGATTTGAATGATACCAAGAAAGCTTTGGTAGAAGCTTCTCGTCTTCCGCTTTCTGTAATTATTGTTGGGGTTGGAAATGAGGACTTCAGTACCATGGAACTTCTTGACGGTGACGAAAAGCGACTTAGTTATGAGGGACGGTATGCAGAAAGAGACATTGTTCAGTTTGTAGGTAAGTAACGGAAATTTCAGCATAGTTTGATTTATAGTACCATAAAATAGTAGTCCAGTATAAATATTATGAGGCAAAGTAAGACAAAAGTTTCCAACTTCTTTTAAGTAAATATAATTTTAAGTGTATATTTATGTCGGTCTTATTTGTCCATATTGTCTTTGAGACTAATTTGTATATTTTGAAAATTGTACATACATTTCTTGCTTAAAAAAAAAGTGTGACGTAATAAGACTTTTGCACATGATTTTTATTACATTGTTTTGTTTTACTATCTGTATGTATAGCTTTTTGTGTAAAATAATTAAAATACATATACCGTATATAAAATTTCATTATTCTTTTGTGTTGGTGAATCATTTCTGTTGATTCTATTTTCTCTGTGGATTAATTGGGAATACTTTTGGTGTGTTTGTTTCTTCATTTTAAGAGTTTAGGAGACATCTAGCGGCTGGGTCTTCCTACGCCAGCAAAATGCTTCTCGCCAAAGATGTTTTGGCCGAAATTCCAACACAAGTAATCACATATATGAAAAGCAGAAAAATCCTCCCCAAGCCTCCAATTCAAACTGCACCTAATATTCAATTTGTGGTTTAAAGTGAGTGTGAATTAGTTTAATTAGCATTAAAAAAAATTTTCACATGGCATGTGATTTGCTATTGCTAAGTTAATATAAAATCACCAAATGTTTCCCGTGTGAATTATGTTATATTATTATGACATATTATTATTATTATTATTATTATTATTATTATTATTATTATTATTATTATTATTATTATTTCAATTAGTAACATATTCACCTTGAAGTGTGTGAGGTACTAATTTCAAATTTCGAATCTGCTAAAATATGTTCACACTTTGTTAGTTTTTCGCCTTTTTGTTTTGTGTTTTTTTCTAAATTCCCCTTGTTTTTGTTTATTATTATTATTATTATTATTATTATTATTATTATTATTATTATTATTTTTTATTATTATTTTATAATATTATTATTATTATTATTATTATGGTTATTGTTTATTATTATATTATATTTATTATTATTATTATTATTATTATGATTATTATTATTTATTATTATCCTTTTAATTATTATTATTATTATTATTATTATTATCCTCTCATTTCCAAAGTGACTGCATATTTGCCTTCCTGTCTGATTTAAACATCCTCTAGCAAGTTGGATTTTCATTTTTTTTGTCGTTTTTTTTATTATTATTATTATTATTATTATTATTATTATTATTATTATTATTATTATTATTATTATTATTATTATTATTATTATTATTATTATTATTATTAGTGCATATAATATACATGTGAAAGGTCGTGAAACTAAAACTTTATCATTTTTTAATCAAAAATTCAAGATTCATAGAGAGAGACACCCTGGTGCATAACAATTAGCTGAAGAAAACGAAAAATTCACTCTAGGTCAACAAAGATGCTACGAAAATAGCCAACGAAAATTAAGTTTAGTATGACCACTATGAAAATAATATTGAATAACAAAGGACACCATAAAATTATTTTTTGGTCACCAGGGTTTTCATGGACATAAAAACGGTTATATAACAGATACGTCCTATGACCCAGAAATTCAGAAACCCATTAACCTATAGTGAACAAGACAATAAATATGTAAACAGAGAAAAAAATTAATGCATGATGAGCCCCGTCACTCACCTGCAACATCACTACAAGGTGTTCTTTCTAGGTCAATCACGACACCCCTTTTACAATATCGATCTAAAATTTGACACATAATCAAGAGTACCCTATTCAATTGAACATTGGACAAATCCATGGCCTTCCTTAAGAACAGGTCAACACCCACCCAGCAACGCTTCCTACATTTTCTGGCTCAGTCTGCTCCTTGAACAGGAGGAGGAGAGGAGAGGAAAGGCTGAGAGATTAGGGTAGTAGAATATGAGGATTTCTCAAAAGGATGAAGAAGGGTAAAGCCCCAGGGGAGGATGGAGTGCTGTGGAGTGGGTGGTGGAGGGAGGAGAGGAGCTGAGAGGGAGAATCATGCCGTTTGATGAACAAGTGTTGGAGAGAGGGAGGTGCGGAAAGGTGGGGCAAAGCATTAATACCGATATATAAAGGTACAGGAGATTCCAGGAAGCTGTAATAATTATCGAGGCTATTTCACTGATGGACATCTGGCGAAAATATACGAAGGAATATTGGAGAGGAGCTTGAGAGAGAAGGTAGAGCCAGACTCAGAGAACAGTACGGGTATAGAAGGGAAGAGGAACGACGGACCTCTTATTTACACTAAGAATGGTTCGGAGAAGATGCTGAATATGGCAAGAGATTCCTTGTGGGTTCATCGACCTGCAAAAGGCATTTTGATTCGGTGCCAAGGAAAAAGCTCTGGAGAGCTATGGAGAGGATTTATGGAGTGAGGGGTTGATTAAAGAAGGCAATAGAAGTATGTATGAGAAATGCAGTTGTAATGTTAGAACTGAGTGCGAGAACGATAGATGGGGAGTGTTTTATCTCCACTGCTGTTTATATTATATTTTTAGACGTGGTGATAAGGAAAGTGAGGGAGGACTGGGAGAATTGAAGGGGACATAATGGCATATGCGGACGATCTGCATGTTGGGAAGCGACGAGAGAGGAGAACGATTCGAGAGGTGGGGAAGTTGTTTACGGAGAATTGGAGGATAGCCTGGATGAGGATGACGTACCAGACAGACAGAGATTTAACATAACCGGACAGAAATGAAGGAGGGATGAGGATAGTGGTTGAGTAGGGGAGGAGGTGAAGGCGGTAAAATACCGCAATTATCTCGAGGATGTTTTAGCAGAAGGGGAGGAAGTGGAGGAAGTTACGCGACGAATGGAAAAGTATGGATTAGTTATGAAAGCGGTATACCCCATGATGAAAGATAAAAACATCGGAATAGAGGTTAAAAAGTGATTTTTAACAGTACTACTGACTCCGACGCTGCTGTACGGAGCGGAAACATGGACAACAACGAGAAGAGAGGAGAGTAATACAAGCGGCGGAGATGAGGTATTAAGAACTATGATTGGAAAGAGTAGGAGAGACAGAATAAGGAAGAAGTAATTAGAGAAGAATAGGGGTGAAGAAGATGATATTGAAGATGGATGTGGGGAGATTGAGATGGTGGGAATCTGGAGAGGATGGAGCAGGACAGAATTCCGAAAAGAAGATGGGGAATGGACACCAGCGGGCAGAAGACAAGGGGAAGACGCGCAGAAGATGATGGGCGGAGTCGGTGGAGGACTTTCTGGAAAGATGTCAGCTACCAAAAATGAGAGTGCTAAGAGAAGAGGAAAAGTGCAGCAGAGGGGATGTCTGGAGAAAGAACGCTTGCGCGGCCTGACACGGAATGAATCCTTCTGGGAGAGGAAAAAGAAAAACAGAAAAAGAAGATATATATATATATATATATATATTATATATATATATTATTATATATATATATATATAGAGTTTTTTTATAATAGATTTATATATATATATATATATTTATATATATATATAATATACTATATGAGCAAGTTTTCATTAATATTTGCAAATAAATGATTATAAGTTTAATCATTTAAGTAAGTATTCGGAATCGAATCATAAACGCTAAGTGATCGCACTGGGAATCATGTTCTTAAATGATCCCATGTCGAATCATATATCGTATGTTTAAATGTCAAAACCACGAAAGTGCTAATTTGTAGGTTTGAGGAAAATGTGAGAATAATATAATTAATCCAACTACGCTATCG
This sequence comes from Trachelipus rathkii, assembly GCA_015478945.1. NCBI lineage: Eukaryota > Metazoa > Arthropoda > Malacostraca > Isopoda > Trachelipodidae > Trachelipus > Trachelipus rathkii. The sequence continues at coordinate 20,278 of JABUQX010022460.1, read as the reverse complement.
GTCGTGGTGGGGTTAAAACTTTCAGAAGAACATTCGTGTTTTCGGCTTCGAAACGAAAACTTTGAAAGCCATTGCTGTTGTCAATGTACAATAAGTGAAAAACAACAAAATTGCAAATTCGTGTGTTTGGAATTGGATCTACCATATGTAAACAATTTCACATTTTTATCTATATCTATATTATATAACATTAAAATCTTCACAAATTTCGTCTCATTTATTTTACATAATCTTATGTAGAATCATGTAGGTATGGTATATCGAATCAGGTACGTATGTATTCGTACGTCATCTTATGTCGAATCATGTTGTTATGGTATGTCGACTTAGGTTAGTATGTATTCGTACGTCATCTTATGTCGAATCATGTTGGTATGGTTATATCGAATTAGGTACTATGTATTCGTACGTCGAACCGAACCCTGACCATTAATGAAATAACTTTCTGGTTGGTTATAACTATACACTTAAAAATATATTACCCTCTTAAAAATCATATCATCAACAATAAATATGAATGAAAGGTCGAATTCATGTATGAAAACTATCTAACTGTCAATTATAATGCAACTATATCTAACTAAGAAATCTATCATTTAACATTATCAATTATATAATAGTATCAGAATATCACTATATATACTCATTATCCCTAAAAATAAATATCGAGGTTATCTAATTATTATATTTTATAATATAAATACATAAATATAATATATATATATATATATATTATTATGTATGATTAAACTAACTAGTACTGTTAATATCGTACAACTGTAAATATAACAACCATGTGAGTAAATCAATACAGACACAAATGCTACCGATATTTAATAATGAAATTATACGTTTTAAAAGTTTAAGCGTGCTTATATATACCAGTGATTAAACATAGATTCTGACATGGTAAATAGGATGTCTGCAGACCTACCGCTTAAATCTGATATTAATATATGAAGGCCAATGTTTACTATCACTATCACTTTCCACTCAGTAAATAGTATTATATAATATAATTGACTTTTGACGTTTATATATATAAGCTGAAGTATAAATCTGGACTTAAGAATACTGATAATATGACGCATCACATAATGTACACACAATAGTATTACTTAATTATGTTTTGTTATACGTCCGCGTTATGTCCTTATCTAAAAGGTTCATCTATAACCATAGTGAATACTTTATATATATATATAACTTAATCAGGAAAAGCAATACCAGAGTGACAATATATAGTGTTATGGCTATTATATATAAATTAATGAGATAATGAGGTCGCGACACATAAGTAGTAAGTTGATATTAACCTACCATTAAAAGTCTTTTATTTAAACAACCACGTGGTTATTTTAATCTCCTAATATTATATGTTTTATATAATACAATATTAATAATAATATACGTAGTAAAAGACGTACTCTATATAAGGTTGTAAATAGGGGACGAATTACTATATGGTGATTTTTTCTAACATGACTGAATATTCACTCGTGTATTCTATATACAGATTATCTCAATATATAGTACTATATTATTAACTATTTTTATGAAGGTATACTAGTAATAATATTTTACGCTATTATATTTATATAAATAAATACAATGTTTATAGGATATAACTGATGCTTGAGTTAAATATATCAGTGAGTGAAGTATTAAATTAGCTTATTGGTTATATCCACTTATACTTCTGAATTTGTATAGTGATTATACTTTGTGATATTAATAAGATGGGTATATTTATAGTTCTATATAAATAAGCGACTTAATCTCATATATCTTCCCTAAATGCCTTTGGAGTCATAAATAAGTACTATTACAATACTTATCTAAACCTAAATTTATATAATAGAGAAATAATGATAATTAATAATTGATTAAAATATTGTTATTATTGTCACTCTGGGGTCACCAATAAAGCTAGGGTTATGTATTGGTAAGCATTAGTTTAGGAATCAACTTTTTTTTATTAATATTATATTTAAGTTAGGTAGCGAAATTTTAAAGCGACTATAGAATAGGGATACACTATTAATGTATACTAGGATTCTAGCATATCTATACTAAAGTAATATATGTAGTTATATATTAATATAACTCTATTCTACATTAATGTTTATTTCCTTGGCTAATTCATAAAATATAATAGTCATAATACATTATTATTAATAACAGCTCGTATATTAGATATCCATAGCTAAAGTTAGTTGTTTATTAGCTTTAACCTATGTTTATTGTCCTTGAAGCCCTAATGTCTAAAATTATATAAAGTACATAATATTAAAGTGTTGTAATAGTACTTATATAGAAACCACTAATGATATGAAAGATGAGACTGATCATTATATGACATATATACATCATAGAAAAAAGTTTAATAATATATTTTACTATAGTTAAAGCTATACTTATACTATAAGGATTAATACTTAAGTCATATGCTATGAAGTTGACAGCTAAGACTATACGAGAAGTTTAACATATTGATGGATATAACTAATTACAATATGCTTCATCATATATTCAAGTGTATAGGAAAATTAATCGAGATCTTCTGGTGATATACACTTATATAATTAGTGTTACGAGTTATACATTACTGTAGGAAGGTCTGTAACTACATACAGGTTTGGTCAATTTCGTTTTAAATATATATAAGTAAACTTAAATCATTAGATGGATCTATAGATATTGTAGTCTGATTTGTATGCCTTAGGGTATTATGAATCATCATAATAAATAGAACGTCAGTATTGATACTGTTTAATATCGATGATGTGAGGTTTGAATTTATAGCTATCGAATTTATATAATAGATAAGCTGCTGTCGCTCTATAATATAGTACTTAATTATCATGAGTATATATAGAATATCATCGATGAGTAATATCCATTTACGCTCTATTGGCAGCATAACATGGACATTATATATATAGCAGTATAGGTTAGAATATAGGAAATATGCATCTATATGAGTAAGTGAGAACGCATAGGTGAGTATGAGTATAGCTGAAATATAAATGAACAAGTAATAGATAAAATATGCTATTATTATACCTTTATATATATACCCTTAATTAAGGAGTTTTTATTATAAAAAGTTTAGTTAAGTTAAAGAATACCGTCCTAAGTAGGTATTAATAATATGGTAAATACATCTAATACGTTTTGTAGATTTCTATTGAGTACCTATTATACTAGATCAATAAGGGTTTTATATTTAATCCACTGTGATGAATTTGTATTATTCATTACTGTAGTCTGTTATATGAGAACCTCACTTTATAGCTCTTTCATATTCAAGAAGCTCTCTTCTGATCTTATGGTCATTTTTATTATATTTCTCATACTTGTGACTAATCTATACAACTGCGTCCTTTAACTTATTAAGATACCTGCTAACTGACCTGTTAATTTTAACGTCTTATATTAATTTAGACGTTATTAATCGTTACATCTAGAGCAATACTCGTACGAAATTCCTCGGTCACATATTCAGTCTTTTAAATGAGAAGCTAACTAGATACGGTATTTGGCTTACCTTAGTCGCTATATAATATCTTACTTATATAGCAATCGCCGTGCAGTTAATACTATTTTATACATTAGTATTCTATATAGCTTTATTTATATACTACATTAGATATATAATATTATATACACCCCCTCTAATATTTACTATAAATACTCTGACTTATATATTATATATATAGTATATATATTAATGTGAGATAGGCGCTTCGCAATTAATTCGCTGTATTAATAGTGACATAATAATATTTAATATTTATCACTCTACTATACAAGACAGTATATTACTTACTCATGTGATCTATCTAATGATAATCCACAATGAATATCTATACTCTTATAACTATATCACATGCTTATTATACTTATGTATATGGGCTGGAGCTTCTTTACTATTTATATATATATATATACTATTATTTTATAACAACTTATTAGCAAGAGTATAAATCTATATACTACATTATGAATTAGAAATAAAAATTATAAGCAATTGATAATAATTATGTCCCTTAATATATCTCTTGACTAGAAGTCATTATACTATAATTATTACTTAGGTATAATGAATTCATGACTATGTACTAAATATATAGATGTAAGATTTATTAAATTCTGTAATATTTAAAAAATGATACTTCCATCATATTATCTATAATTATTTTTTTTCTCAAATGTCTTTCGAGCTATTTCTTCTTTATCTAATTCTTCAATTGTTGATATATTATAACATACACAATCAATTGTGCCACTATAAAAAGGTAGTTATTATAGCTAGTAACATTCTCACGTATATCATTATATAATGTACTTACTTATTACTGAATCCGAATCGATATTAAGACTAAATACATGTTAGTATATATATAGTATTGAGAGTAAGATTATAGTGCTGATTTGTATATGCCTATATATAATGAGTAGAATGGTTAATTACTATATAATTATAATCTCTTACCAATTGTAAGGAAAATAAACTATACCTCTTAATACTATATAGATAATAGAGTATCATATGAAGTATCTAACTACTATCAATAATAACTTGATGATTTATCCACATGTATATCAAGTGTTATAAACATATGCCATTATCGCCATAGTAATAATGTATTGAGCTATACTCGGTAATACGGAGGTATAACACAGTAAACACATATCTAGTTAATATAACACTATATACTATTATATCTGTCTTGCCTCGTTACGTATTAATATTCTTTTCATCATTTTCCTCTTTAGTGATTATATGTTATTCGCTTATATCTTAAACTGTTTTCATAACCTACTTTTCAGCATTATAGTATAGGTACATCATATCATATCATGGTAGGTATATCAATCTATATATACAATAACTACAACCTTTCTACATATAGAGTTTCATTATATATTTTATATATATATATAGAGAACGGTTATTAGTTAGACTGCCTTAAAATAACCCTTGAGTAAAAGAGAAAAAAATGGTATTGTAAAGATATTTTAAATATATATACAATATTATCTTAAATGGTGAGAGAGAGAGACTATGCCGTTGATATTATACTCAAAGTATATATATATAATTTAATAATACCTCCCTCTATGTTTGTATTCATATATCATCAATTCACCAATAGATAAGGGTAATGAAATATCTTAGTAATTTATTTATGATATACATTAGTAATAATATACTCTACAGACATTTCCTAGTCGCTAAAACGTAAACTTTAAATAACTACGATTGCCGGAACTGACCTTTAAAATAGGAATTTTCCCAATTACAATCCGTCCGCCCAAGTACTATTTGCCCTTTATTGTGCTTTTTAAAGCGCCTGTTGTTCCTTAACGAATTGATTATTAATAAGCTTATCTGTTCACTCTGTAAACATCATTCCGTATAAATTATACCCGGTACACATTTTCCAGAATTCTGTCATTTACATATCACTTCACACAGCCCGACTTCAATAACGTCTTCTTTCAATGTCAACTAGGGTCATAAACTCTGTCGGAAGTCTGAGAGCTTATTACAGGAGAAGATCATCGAAGCCGATGATAGGCAAGTAAATAGATGATCTGTAATCGCCATGGTCTCAATGAATACTGCTTAATGATTCTTAATACATCATTTTACTTAATAAACGAGTTAAACTTGTCAGGATATAGTCCTACCCATTAACCAAGTACTGTTATTTCGCCCTTTCCTGTTCGAACCTAATATCTTTTTCAATTTATCACATTACTTTCGGATTGAAGTCGTGATTTTTGTTTCTGTTTGTAAAAACCCTCCTTTTATCTTTTCACACGTTATAAATCCTCCAATAATATATTAAGCCAGTCGTAACGGGGAAGTCTGAATATTGTGAATTTGAAATACCTTCTTAGACCACCTGACTTCGTAGCCTGTTCCTAACCTTTCCGCTGTCTGGGACTCGTCAAGATCGCTCCTAAGCACACACCTGAATAGTCCTTATTTTCCTAACTCTTCGTTGTGAATGATCCACCATCGTAGGCTTTATTTTCTGACATTTCCTAGAGGGGTAGATTTTTAAGTTCTATGGACGATCTATTATAAGATGAGCAAGGTCTTGTAGTATGTCAATTACTTAAAAGTGTTCATGCGGGTAAAGTACCGGTGCATTTCGTCCTTGATATACGGCTGTATCGTTCAACTATAGCTGCCTGTGTTTCCACTGAGAATGTATTTAATACTCCGATGTCGTGACTCTTTAACAACAATTCTTGAAATTCACCGACCTAGAAACTACTGCCTTGGTCAGTCCACACATTCTTTTGGCCATGCTGTCACCCTCTATAATTTCTATCAACGCGTCAGATACACCTTGACTTTTTAATCTTTTAAGTTTTAAACATAAATATCTAGAAATACACATCAATGGTAAAACGTATGTATTGATATCCATCGTTGTACGAGCTGTATTTAACCATTTCGGATAAATCCAGCTGCCACACGCTATCGAGACAGGGGACTACGGTTTTCCGGGTAGGAAATTTTCTGAGAACAGGTTTATGTAGAGTGAAAGCCTCCTCACCTTCTAGATATGCTTTCACTCTTTCCGGCCAATTCGGAAACCTCTGAGGCAATTGTGAATCCACATAGCTTTAGGCTCTTTCACATCGTATAATACTTTCACACCACCTCCTTAGCCTCCATGGTGTCTACTGCCATTATAAAAACATTAATATATATATATATATATAATATATATATAAATCATATATATATATATATATGTAAGTATTATATAAAAATTTAAATATAATAGACATAAATTTTGTATATTACATGTATATATACGAATAGGAAAAAAAGAATGGTTCACTATATGATGATTTAATAATGATATATTTAATTTAATTTACATTTATATATAAAGTGAGACTAAAAATAATAATAATTGTAACAAATATTTATATATATATATATAATCTATATATATATAGTTATAGTAATTCTATACATAATAATATATAATATATTAATTTATATATATATTAGTTAATTTATTTGACATATAATAATTTAGAATATATATTATAAAATCATTTACAGTATGATATTTTAATTATACTAAGATTAATACTATATATGTATATAATATATATATAATATTATAATATTAATATATTAGAGTATTATATAATATAGTATTATTTAAGATTTTATATCTATTATATTTTAATATATATTTATCGTTTATATATAATATAAGATATATATATATAGTTTTTAATTAATATATAATATTAATATGAATAATATAATTATAATTAAATATATACGAAAAATAAATGTGATAGTATATATATATCGAGATTAATCCATTTAAGACTAGCGTAATCTAGGCTTATTTATTTCTTATTCCATACTTATAACACTCTAGTTATATTAGAATTTTAGTATTATATAAAACATGTAATATAAAATAGGAAGAACAGAAAAAGGTTGTAAAAAAAAATTCGGTGCTTCCTCTTTCCTGAGTGGCAAGCGCCGTCTTCACTAACAGTGCGTCTTTACCTGAAGCAGACTCTTCGTGTAGATAGGCCGAGGGAATATTGCTGACTGACATGGTGGGATTATCAATACCTCATCCAATGCACTCAAATGCCGCGTCGGAGTCACACTCCTGTTGCTGTATGTCAAGGTGAGTAACAAACGAAACGTGCGAACCCGTTGTGAGACAAAGGAGACGTCATTGCTATTGCATAGTTTTTGTTATGGCTTCTTGTATGTGTTTGATGCGCTCGTTCTCCAATGCTCCTCTCTCCATAAGAGCTGTCTTTGATGTGATTGTTCTGGAGGAGTCCGTGCTACTTTCCGTGAAAGATATCAGGTGTGGCGGCCAGAGCTGGTTCTAATCATGTGGACAGTGTCGTTCCATCTGCCTTCTTTGCTTCGATGGTGGGTATAATAGGTCTGGGCGACTAGACTCATATTCTTTGCCAGTGCCAAAATCCAGCGCGTTGGAGCGCATTGGACTTCACTCGATTTTCAGTTTCTAGAGGTCATTGCTCTTTCTGCACACCATCTATCACTCTTTATCACCATAGTTCAAGTCAACACAACATGTTCATTGTCAAATGCATATCCATACTATATATATATACCATATTATAACTATTATAATATATATCATCAACATCATCATTATAAAATTGTTCATTATAATAGATTATTTGAACATACTAATATAACTCATATCCATAAGTCATATCGTAATTTATTGTTATTCTATTTAAAATATATATTATATATAGAAGATGATTAAATATTAGACCTTAGATCTATGACGAGACCATCTAGTAGACTGGCAAGTACATCTATTCTACCTTCATAGGTTATATATATTTACTTAACTGATACTCATGATCATTTTACGATTCTATTGTACATCTATCAGGTATATTTATATTTAAATCACTTATATATACTTTATGTAGAGCAAATAATATTTATAGTTTATTATCATTAGTATAAATACGTATCAGATACCTTATAATTTAATATAAGTATTGTGCTATACATATATACTCTATTTATATAGGATATATGTACAAATCTGAGTAACCTTAATATAAATATTATTATATAGTTACATGAAGCAATTTTAATATGTATATATATGCATCTATGGTATAATTAATATATATATATATAAGATGCGCATATCTTATATCATGGATGTATTTAAATATTGATCTTGAATTTATATTAATCCGATAATAATCACTCTTAAGCTCGTAATTATGTTATATATACTTGAGTCAACTTTTGAATAGGTCCGTACTAATAGTCTATGTAATAGGCAAGTAAAGCTGCAGTGACTATGATATTTGACGTTGCAATATAATGTACAACTTAATACACTAATAAGGTTATGTTGAGATTATTACGCTATATTAATAGATAAGAGAAATTGTAATATTAGCTGAATGATTTGGGGGTGGAAACATATTGTAACTTTTGAATGGAACTGATATACTAACACTCCTATATAAATAAGTAGAGTCAGTATTAGGGTTATGTACTATAGTATATATATAGAGCTTATATATTATGAAGGGGTTAAATAATTAATTTCTATGAATTATATACATTATATATATATATATATATACTTTATAGACAACGATGTAAATTTCAATTTATACATAATTATATTATTAATTATCTGTGTTATTGTATATATATATATACAGAATAATATATATATTATAGACGATACTTATCATCAAACTTAATATGATAAGATATATCCTATAAACTTGGATACAATTTATTTATAAGTAATAGGAGATCAATTAATTTATATCATAATTGAGAAATAAAGAATCAGTTATATTACTAGTATAAGTATCAATAAGTAGAAATTAAATAATATATAATTACTCAAATATACCTTATATAATATATATATTAGTAAATGATATCATAATTGTGTTTGTCCATTTTTAGCTATTCATATTTATTTGTGTTATCAGCTATAAAACAGGAAAAATAGTAATATATATTCATATGATGTTTTTTATTAATAATATGGCTTAAGATATTATTTCGAATAAAATATATATATAATATATATATATAAATTGTATCAGTCATAGCTTTACTATACTATTTATCTAGAGTAGCACTTAGTTATTAAAATATATCTAGGAAAATTTTGTCCCTACTATTATATATAGATTATAAGCAGAGTTCAACTATACGATATATAATACTTAATCTTGCAGGCAACTTACAGGAATTAAAACACACGAGTAGTGCGATCCACAATTTCTATAATCTTCATAATCGAAAACCAGAAAGAGAATCTTTGGAAATTCTTTTTGCAAAATTTGATATTCCTAAAATCGGAGTGAATTATATACAAGAATATAATAAATATAATAATAGAATCAAAGACCTATTCTTTTCATTCAACATCATCACTGACAATGTGTTGCGTGGGAAAGAATAAATATTTGACCCTCTCTCATTGAAGTATTAATCATTCAAGGGGAGATCACGCTTCCCGAGTATTTATTGAATAGTCTCAATTCTATGTTATAAAAGGAAGTAAAGAGATGAGTAAAGAAAAACGAGTGATTCTTGCATTTTATCGTGTGGATAACATGGAAAGATTAGTCAATCTGAGTATAAAGTCTGCTTCTTAACGATGCTCTACAACAAATCTTTGATAGCAAGAAAGGAAAGAACATATGGAGGAGTCATCGACTCAAGGGAGTTGAGTTACTTCGATTCTGATACAACAATGGTATCACAGTAATAGAATGTTATGGTGAGCAGTGCGCAGCAACAGTTCGACGCCTCGAAAGAAGATGTTCCAGGAGTTAGAGAGAAGGGGATGTTTAAACCAAGTCGAAAACCTATCAAATATGACGTTACTCAGAGTGCCGTGAAAGAGGTGGATGTGGAATCACGCCCTAGACAGCACCAATCGGATAGACTTACTATCATCGGCGGTTCAAGGCTCCTTACAGGAGCGAAGTAAGATCTATGGGTGTGATGAGATTATAATTTTCAAAAGGGCACCTTCAGAACACCAATCCCTCATTGATGAGCTATCTTTTTATTGAAGTAAACATTATTCGTGTTGTGCTGACCTTATAATTAGGAGACGTCAAGAGAAAAGGAAAACATTAAGGAATTGATACAAGAACACAACGAAGGCTTGATTGTGTGTTTTTCAAAGAGATATTATAGTTGTGTGGAAGATTATTTTCGAGTAGATAGATGAGAAACTTTCTGAGTCATGAAAATACACAAAATGTGACGTTCTCTGTTCTAAGAGCCACCACAATGGCCATTGGACACTATATCGCATTATTCGCTGTCCTCACATGGTGTCTAATGTTAAACCGGAAAGGAATAATGAACAGATGGGAAATGCGGAGGTCACTAAGAAGAGTGATTTAACGTGGAAAGGAGAGAGAAAAATGTATTTATTGGATGAGAGAAATGAAATAGACAGATAATAAAAGAGTTGGGTTCGACGTTTGAATTTCTGAGAGAATCACAATTGACTCCAAAATACTAAAATAACATAGATGACGAAGTGTACACGGTATTACAAAACAAGATTTATAGGACTGACTCGGATAGGGTAAGTAAAAGAGCACAAGGACCAGAGCGATAGGATTTGAGCATCCAGTAAAGGGATGAATAGGTTCTAGTCAAAGCTTTGTAGACAACGACATTCGATATGATCTAGTGTTAACATATGCCAAATTAATAGGTCCGACATACTTAGAGAGAAAAATGTGTGCGCAGGATTGAGATGTAGAACACGAATCGAAAAAAAGTTCCCGTACACTCTCCGCAGAGGTTAAGAGTTTAAGGTTAAGCGATTAGGATCACGGTAAGTTTAAGAGCTATGGTCACGTCTTTAGGTTAGTAGTCTGTCGTTTTATGATAGAGCTTTAGGTTAGGCGATTGAGGTTAGGCATTAGGTTTATCGGCTTGAGGTAGGCCTATAGTTATGGATATACGGTTAGGAGTTAGGTAAGTTATCGGTTGGATTAGTGTATTTAGGTGAGGTTAGTATCAAGGTTAGGCTTAGGTTTTAGGTGGTTCATCCATCTCTAATTATTGTGTCCCCATTTTATGTTATGGTATTCGTTTAGATCGACCTCTAAATTAAGATCCAATTTTTATTTTTTCAAAAACAATGCTCGTACTATTGAGACTGACTATTCTACTTTCCCCCCTGCCGACCAAAATTTGAGGTAAAGCTTTCATGTCTAGCTTGCAGAGTATATAAGAGATCAATCCGATATATACACTGAGAGAGCATATTTAGATACAAGAAGTAGGTGAATATAGAGACAAGTACTCCCAGGTGAAGAGTATTAATCTTATCAATAGTCATACCGCGGAGATACAAGATAGTAGAATAAAAGAACTTTAAGAAAACTTCAACCTTCTTTCCCATACCTTTTGAAGAAATAGAAAAGAAATATCAGAGATAAAGCCGAATCAAGACGATAGTTAGTAGTGTTGTGAGGAACAGGTCCCACTTGCTCGGTCACCAGGTTGATATGAGAAGTCTGAACTCGTCGACACAATATAGTAGATGTATATGCTTCATATAGAAATTATATCTAATATACAACCATTCATACTTTATATATATATTAATTTATTTAACTATAATGAAAGTAACATATAAATATGATATAGTATATTATTTCCCGAGGAGGACTAATGATGTGTTATGTGGGTGTCACATGGTATTAGTGATGCACACGACCTACGTCATATCGATCCTGCCGCTCATCCCGTGCAAGGGTCCAGACTCGACTCCCAGCATGGTTGGAATAAGTCGATCACCACAATTGCTAAAATTGAGGTTAAGTCCAAGTCCTATGTGAGTACTTGAATATAGAATAGCATATGATATAATTTATCATCCTACTATATACTACATCAATTACTCATATATTATATTACGTACCATAGCTCACTAGTAATACGACATAGTATAGTGAGATGATTTTTTATTATGAAGTGAGTGTCTATTTACTAGCTTATTACATAATTAGCTCGTAGCGTTGCTTCAGATAGTACAATTCATAGTAGTACAACTTTTCGATAGCATATTGAGTGAGAGTCTATTAATATAATATATTCAAGTATAATCACATATATAAATCAGTCAGTATATATATATATATAATATTAATTAATATAATTATGCTTTGTAAAAACTCAAATTTATATATATATATCATATAGTATATATATATATCATAGTATATTATATATATATATAGTTATGACTTGTTTTTTTCCTTTTGGCGAAAGGATTCCATTACGAGTAAAGTTGAAATTGGACTAGGTGGCGAAATTTTATCTTCATTTCCTGTATATTATTATATATATATATATCTAATATATATATAATAATTAATATATATATTAATATATTTAATATATACATATAATACGTAATCGATTTATTTACTTATACGATCCAAATTCAAAAGATCTTGAACCTTCATTTATAAATAATAAGATATATATATTATACATTACATATATATACCATATATATATATATAGATATATATTATAATAATATATATACGTAACAGAATAAATATTTTTACAACATTAAAATACCACAGATTAATTTTAGGCTTCATTTTGAATAATCTTACTTACCCTAAAGATTTATATTGTATATATACATATTACAATAGAATTAATTATAATAAATATATTTAATATTAAAAGTATATTATATATAGGATATATATATATAATATAGTATATATAACACAACTTAGATAAATTATTATTATGTATATAATATATTTTTTTAACTAGAAAAATTATTACCACCCAAGACTCAAAAAGAAACATTCCCTTTCTATGTTTGATACATTAACCGAGTCAAGTTTTAAAAGACTTTCCACCCTATTTTTGTGCGATTGTCATATTTATTACTATGTAAGTACTAATTAGTTGTCCTTATATTATATTTACTTATTATATATACTCGTAAATGCCTATATAATCCGAAAGCTATATAATAGTTGTTTACGTTCCAAAGTAGTTACTCTCTGGCTGGGATTACAGTTTTCTCAAAATACATAAGATAAATGTGGTTTACTCTCAAATACCAATTATCTAAAGATAGTATTTAAATATTTTACTTACTGAAATAACACAAATTATATATTAAATACATATTATTTTGAAATTTCAACGTAGAAAGTACTATTTAATTTACAGAGTATACTATTTATCATTTCTTATTCATATGAAAAAATTGTTAACATGAATTTTGGAAGGCATAAATGCATTGATATTTTCCGTGAGCCTTTTTTTGTATTTAACTAGCAAATTAAGAGAGTCGAAGAGTTGGGCATGGTAAACGAAAGTTACATTTCATCGTCCTATCTAGTAATTTCAGGAGAGATTTTATAATGGGATGTCTAGGACATATTAATCTCGCTTTTACATTATAACTAAGTCAGTAAAGAATGGTTGATTTGCTGTTAAGCTTTACATTATTGAAGAAGTTTTTCTAGCATCGATAATGATAAACATACAACTAAAAGGACTTTTGCAGAGATAAAATAATCGTGATTGCTCACTTTATTGTAGAAATGCGTTGAATCATTCGATATAGAGGCACCATATGGAGATCATCTTCATTATTTTCATTCTCGAACTCACTTGCATTAAACATCTTGGTTCAACTTTTCAAATTCTTGCAAAAAAGTTAATCATTTACCATTTGCTGAATCATATCAGTACTGTGTCATGACAAGTTTCGCAACTGGCATATACAATTCTTTGCTATTTCAATATTTTTATTCGTCCACACTATAATTGAGTCAAGAGTCAGTTGTAAATTATATAATAATAATATAATATAATAATAATAATTAATTAAATCAAACAATAATAATAATAATAAAATAATAATATAATATAAAAAATATAATAATAATCTTAATAATATAATAATACAATAATAAATAATAATAATATAATAATAATATAATAATAATCATAAATAAAGAATCCAATAGATAATAATAATAATAATTAATAATAATAATAAAATAATAATATAATAATATAATAATATAATAATAATATAATAATAATAATAATATAATAATATAATATATAATATTAATAATAATATATAATAAATATTTAATATAATATATTATATATATAATATATACTATATATATATATACTATATAATATATATATATATTCTACCAGTATCCTAATATATGACCTATATCTGTATAACATATACCCAGGCATTATCAACTGCTTTGAGGATTAGTGAAGTAGAGCTCTGAAAAGCATTATGTAGTATGATCTAACGTATTACGGCTATATCCATAATGGGCGTGAGAGAGGAGAGTGAGAGAAACGAGATCATAGTTAGGACTGTGAGATTAGTGAAATTTTCAAGGGTCATACTATTGGTAGTTAGCGGTGCATTCCCCATAACCCTCTCACACCAGTGTTTGATGGTATTGCCACCTCTTATGTGCGCGGAGCGACTAGTCCTTTCCCATTCTATCACACATTCGTTTCTTACCTGAGAAGTTGAACCCTCTTCCGTCAAAAGGGCACGCCATGAGAACTTACTAATTTCAAGACAACACTTTCTTTATAAAAAGATTTTTACTTTTATTTGTGGGAATAAAGAATTCAAACAGAGCATTTTCTGCGTGTCGTGGAGGTGACTCGAAGAGGTACATGATGGGATGTAATTTTTATGGGGTTATTGTAGGCCTGTTTACTCGAGTAACGCTGTTGTAACTTTTTCTCTCCCTTAGGTAGATCCCTATGTATCCCTCAGACTCGGCGTGACGACAAATACAGCCTTTCATCTTTCGCGATTGTACTGAATTGTCGGTACATGGAATGTTTTAGAAGAATAAACTGACGAGAGAAGAGGAAGGTAGGCGACGGATGTTTTCTAGGAAAGCGAGGCTGAGATTACCTTGCTTGCTGTACTAAAACAATATGAAAGAAAGGCGGGTGAAGAAGTGTGGTAGGGTGAAAAGTGTGTCCTAGAAGGAGAGAGGGATGCGAATGGGGGGAGAGAGGAGTTTCAATTCTGGATGAGTGACTTGGTAGCTGCACGTGCGGTAAGGTATTTGTTTGTGTGAGTACTAGAATACTAACGGTATAATTTAAATTTGAGAAGGTCTAGGTACGTGTTGTTGAAACATATGGAGCACCTGAAGGTGATGTTGAGGAGAGTGTGACTTTTTGGGATAATCTGAATAATGATTTGTAGGGGTTGAGTAATAGCTTCAGATTTATTGTATTGCTTGACTAAATGACTGACTAGGTGATCAAAAAAAGAATGGTGTAACAGTGCCTTTGGGATCTGCGCGGAGAAAAATGAAGAATTGGTAGGATAAGGTAATCTGATTTCTGTGAGGGAAGTATGTTTGTAATTTATTCTTTTAGCACCAGAGAATTCAAAGGTAAACTAGATTTGGTGAAGGTGGAGATGAAATTGAGGTCAAAAGGATGATTGATTTTGTGTTGGTGAAGAAGGAGTTGTTGAAATATGTGATGGATGTTGAATCGAGAGGGGGTTGGGGAGGGAAATATCAGATCATTACGTTGTTTTTAGATAAGATTAAGTTAGTAAAAGCATAGATGAGAGGAAAAAGATAAGGATGAAAGTTGGGTAGAATGTAAGCAAACAAGGTTATAAGGAAAAGCATATGATGAAATATGAGTGGTTTTTAAACTGAATGAACAACTTTACTCTCAGCGTCGATCCGTTGTCGCTACAGTTACTTCCCTTGTAATTCAAAAAATGCACGTGAGAAGAGTGTGGATGGAACTCTTCGAAAACCTCCATACGAATGGCAGAGACGAGGAGGTGACAATGAATGTGTATGGGTTTGATGGTGTAAGAAGAAATAGGCATTCTGAGGATAGGGTAATTAGAAGGGAGTTGGTAAATGATAAGGTGAGAAATTTGAAGAATTATAAATCTGCAGGTATAGATGGAATTACTGGTTAAATGATCAAGCATAGAGATGAGATTTTGATTGACTAGATAGGGAAGTTATGTAAAAAAGCGTTTGTGGTGGGAATATTTCAAAAGGATTGGAGGAGAGCAGTAAGAGCACCCTTATATATGGGGAAGAGACATAAGGAGATCTGTAGGAACTATAGATGAATTAGTTTATTATGTATTGTAGGGAAGATATATGCTGATATTTTAGTTGAAACAATTCGTCGAGTGATTGAGGGACCTATTGAAGAAGAACACTGTGCATTTAGAGGTGGTAGAGGATGTGGATAAAATCTTCACATTAAAATATGATTGAGAAAATATTATTTAGGTTTTACGGAATTGAAACAGGCGTATAACAGGATTAATAGGGAAGCTCAATGACAAGTGTTATTTATATATGATGTTGCTGGTATTTATCTGAATGGGATCAAAAGTATGTATGTCGATAGCAAAGGCTGTGTAAGAATAAATGGAGTGGAAAGTGAATGGTTTAATTTTAACAGTGAAGTATGACAGGGATGTGTTACTTCTCCTTGGCTATTTACTCTGCATATAGATGAGATGATGAAAGAATTAGAGGTATTGGTGGTAGAGGAGGGTGTTAGACTGATTGAGAATTGAGGAGAGTAGAGGGTGCCCTGCTCATTGTACGCTGATTATTTGGTTTCGTATGGCAAATCTGAAAAAAAATTGAGAGGACTGGTAGAGGGGTTTGGACTGGGTGTGTAAAGAGGGGTTGTAAGTAAATGTAGATAAGAGTAAGGTGATACTTGTGAGTGAAGAGCATACGGTGTAAAATCATGCTGGATCGCAAGAAATTGGAACAAGAATCTAGGTTTAAACACTTGGGCTATATGTTTAATGAAAAGAGAACGGATGATGTAGAGTAGTAAGAAAGATGTGAATGGTAAGAATGTGGCTGGTGAAATTAATTCCTTGGTGAATATAAATGGATTAAATCTTAAGTGTCCTAGGGTTTTGCATGGGGTATGTTGTTACAGGTGTTACTGTATAATAGTTAAACTATGGTGTGGAATAAGAGGTATAGATCTAAAGTACAATCTGTTCGGATGCACAATCTTAGGGTTGTGTTAGGTGTGAGAAGAATTGATAAAATGAGGAATGAACGTGTTAGGAAGTTGTGTGGTGTGAAGAAAAACTTAAATTAGAAAATAAAAGAGATGTACTAAGATAGTTTGGTCATATGGAAAGGATGGATGATAGTAGGTTGGTTAAGCATATGTATAGTAGTGAGTGTGATGGGGAATCTGCAGGCTGGGAAACCGCAGAAAAAGTGGTGGATTGAGTTAGAAAAGGGATGTCTGTAGGAAAGGAATGTGACTTTGGCAGAAGCGAGAAGAAAGAAGAAAGGTACATAATAGGAATGATTGATGGAGTTTTGTGAAGGGATATGGTTGTTTGCCTGGCCCAAGGGATGAACCCTACAGTGACGAAATACAACAGCGAGAGTCTGTCGCTGTCTTTTGAAGCCCTAAGGTTAATTATTCTGACTGCAACGAGCTCTTACTTAAAAGTATGAGCGGATGGTAGGGTGGAATTTTCTTTCGACTTACGTCATGTTGTTTTAGTAACTTTTCTGTTTCCGGTGTATGTTACGCAAGGCAACCCCCAATCTGGGGATATATATATATATATAACATATATATATATAATATATATATATATGATATACTATATACATCACCTCGATATTATCATATATATATATATATATAGCACCCCTCATTAATATATTTATAAAATTAAAAATTAATACATACAGTCAGTACAGAAGAAGAATATCCGAAATCAGCTAAAGGGAATTACAGTAATTAAATTGTACTAAAAAAGGCGTCACTTAGAGTATTCTTCCATCTTCTCTCCTCTCTTCTTCACATTATCACTCGGACTCTACTCTCACTTGCTTGCTCCAATGAAGGACAGAACTTCCAAATTACATAAGAAAAACCAACTTCAAGAAAGTGCAAGTAAAACTTTAAGGATAAATCGTGACAGCAGAATCGACTCTACTTCTCATTACAAGAATATATTATAGAGTAAATATTGATAAATACTAATTGACTTACGAAGAAAAAAAGAGAGATTCTCAATTTTTGTGACGTTGTTATTATATTTATTGATATCATCATGTTGTTTTATGACTTTTCAAATCATCTTCAATCAACACATATAGAGGCCTACATCAAGAATCAAGAAGAATAAAAAAACACTTAAAGAATTATTTTAAGGGCTCCTATATATTGGTTTCCCGGAACACACCAGCACCTTCTACGATAACCCATTAGCATTTCCCAGTAACTACTATATCAATGCAAATATACGAAGATTGGACCCTTACCCTTTCTTACTACCTTTATCCTCACAAAAAAAGCTTCGTCTCCCAAAGACAACAACCAAGATGAAGAAAAAGAAGAAAACTACAATTCTAAAAATTAAATAGAACACTCAAGAAGATGCCCTCAACCGAACGACAAACGAACATATCAATACATATCATTATAAATAGATTAATGGATATAGATTCCATACAACCTTCAGGCTCCTCTCGATTCTGCGCAGTACTCACCGTCCAGCTCCTTCTCCTTTTTTTTTTTTTTTTTTTTTTTTTTTTTTTGCAAATGAATGAATTTACAACCATTGCAAAAGCTGAGTTGGTATCCTTCAGCTTTCTCACTTCTCGTTCAAAATTATCCAGGTAAGTTGACGCCCATGCGTGCCTGTAGACATTAAATCTATACTAACGCAGATCGCCACATATTATAACTACATAGATCTTAATAAGTGTCAAGAGCTTCTCTTTGGAACGAGAAGAGCATTTTGGCTATAATGATCAAGATATTCAGTCAAAATCTTCTTAGCCACTGTCTCAAATTCCACGATTCATCGTCAAATGAAATATACATTGCGATATTAATTTTATGTATACATTGTATTTTCTTTGCATTCAAATGATATTTGCTTATATCAACGATATAGATCACATATGCTTATATTGGAATGTACCTTTCATTTTATGCATATTCATTAATAATAACATTACAGATTTTATATTTGTAGTCTCACTTACATTCCAATATGTTGTATGTGTGCCTCGTTCTTCAGAACATAATCAGATATGTTATATTTGAATATCATTCGTCATATATTATTGTTTTTATTAACCCCCCCCTCTTTAGTCTTGAAATGTTTATTGTTGCTATTTTTCGAATGCCCATATATGCATTCTGAATGATTATAATCTTTTTTATTAATTTTTAACTACATCCATGTTAGCGTGGGAAGTAATATAGCACCCTTAATTATAACTTTTGTAAAATTAAAATTTTAATTTTATTTCGTAACAAAATACATTTTTGCGTAAACAAAGTTTGACATAAGTACGTAACAATAATATAAAAGGCTTCCCCGTTGATTTATTGAGCTTTCTCTCCCTCACTACCATCTTCTACTATCCCATCTTAATCTCCGCTCCTTCTCCATCAATCACTCGGCTTTCTATTACTCACTTGCTTGCATCCCAAGAAGACAGAAATCGATTACAAGAAAACCACAATTTCAGGCACGTCAGGAAAACTCAAGGATAAGTCATTTACATAGCAGAATCGATTCTCTCAATCTTCCAAGATTTAAAGAATAAGTTTGCAGGAGATTTACATAAGGAAAAGGTCGATGAACTGTTC